>SZWC01018772.1:8975-35118 GCA_023375785.1 Penium margaritaceum | reverse complement strand
GCAGGTCTCACCCACCACAGAAGCCTGACGCCGCCACTCGCCGTGGCGCCTTCGTTCACGTGCGAAGCGCCTTTCCCAAGGCACATATCCCATTGCACATGGTGTGGGGGTCCCCTGCACTGTTTCCACACACCCTACCCACTTTTGGGTCGTGTTTGGTGATGGGGTGTGACGAGGTTCGAAACCTGTCCGTGGACCTGCAGTCAGAATTTTGATGAAGTCCCCGAGTAACAAAACCTGCTATTGAGTTTCGGACGTCGAGCCAGGTTTTTTGGCTAAGTCCCTCAGTAACAACCTGCACTCCTGGATCCGGTGGATGATCCGCCAGATCAGGTGGATCATCCACCGGACGCCTCGGCAGGCCTATCGGAGCAATTTTTCCAGATGGTATTTTTGTTACTTGGTCCGGTCGATTATCGACCGGATTTTGAGTCGCAGCCGGCTCCCAGAGCCGCTGCGCATACCCCAACTTTGGAAGGCCATATCTCCCTCGATACTTGTTTGATTCCGGCGAAACAACTTCCACCAGATTTGGCGACTTGTCAACTTTAAGGGGCAATCATCCAGTTTTGGATCCTAGCAATTGTCGAGTCGCCAAATCCGCCGGAGCGGATTTTTTACTTTCTGGCGGCTCGTCAGCGCCTCCCGGCGCCGCACTTGGGCATGCGGAGGGGCGAGTTTTCAACAACGCTCAGAGATTTTTCTTTGGGGTACCGTATTGGCGATGGTGGGGCATGCAGCAGGTGGTGTTTCCTATGGTGCCGGCACTTCGGCAGTTGATTTTGGAGTAGTGCCATGGCAATGGCCCGAGCGACCAATTCTCCGCCGACAAGACATTGAAGATGGTGGCTCGCTTCTTTTGGTGGCCCACCATGTCGTCGGAGGTGGCTGAATTCTACTGAAGCTGTGACGTGTGCCAACGCCACAAGACGCGTAGGACGAAGACCCCGGGTCTCCTCCAACCCTTGCCCATCCCCAAGCAGCCATGGCAAGACATCTCCATGGACTTTATCACGGGCTTGCCCGAGACAGCGGCAGGTCACAATGCGGTTTTTGTGGTGGTGGATCGCTTCAGCAAGATGTCACACTTCATCGGGACACGTGATACGGTGAGCGCGGAGGGCACGGCTCGGCTGTTCCTCGAGCACGTGGTGCGTCTCCATGGCGTTCCGCGGTCCATTGTGAGCGACTGTGATCCGTGCTTCATGAGTAATTTTTGGCGAGAACTCATGGAGCGGTACGGCAGCAAGGTGTAGCTGTCGACCAGCTTTCATCCTCAAACTGACGGACACACAGAGCGGATGAACCAGACGCTGGAGCAGCTCCTCCGTACAGTGGGTGATCCGGACGACACGGAGTGGGACCAGCGGTTGCCGGTTGCTGAACTGGCGTACAACTCCGCCACGTCCGCCTCCACGGATAAGGCACCATTTGAGGTGGTGACCGGGACAGTGCCGGCCACACCCCTCAGTTTGTACGTCGCAAGCAACGTACCCGCGGTGGAGTCTACCGCACGTGACTTCAAGCAGATTTGGGCGGTGATGCGGCATGCATTAGTGAAGGCGCAAGAGCAGCATAAAGTGCAAGCGGACTGCCGACGCATCGACGCAACACTCAAATTCAGTGACCGTGTGCTTCTCAATAGCGCGCACGTCAAGCTTCGCGGGGTCCGATCGGACAAGTTGAAACCCCGGTGGCTTGGTCCGTCCGAGGTGCTCAAAATGCGGATAGCCGTGGTTGCGCGGTTGGTTCTTCCACCTTCCATGCCAATCCAGGACGTGTTCCACATCTCCAAGCTCAAGCTCTACCACATTCCGGCCAAGCATTTTCCGGGCCACAGTTCTAAGCCTTCCCCTCCGGTGTTCATCAAGGACGAGCAAGAGTTTGAGGTGGAGGTCATCCTTGACCACCATCGCCGTAGCTGTGGATGGGAGTACTTCGTCAAGTGGAAGGGCTACGATGCAGCCCACAACTCATGGGAGCCTGACTGCAACTTCAGCATTGGCGGGGTGAATGCCATCCTCCGGGAGTATAAGGAGCGAACTGGGACATCGTGCTCCTAAAGGGGGGGGGGGTAGTGTAAGCCGGAAAGTTCCAATGGCACTGATTACGGTTAAAGGTTTCCTTGCATGTAAAATCTGACTATGGATTTGAAATCTAAAAGAAAAAATGTGCGAGATCGACCCAAGAACAGGGTCGATCCATGAAGAATTGAGTAAGATATACCCGGCCAAAGGTTGGACCAGCCGAGTGGAAAAAGGTAACTGGAAATCGTCCCCAAGGACCAAGGCTCGACCCTCGGAAGACCCAACAAGGCCAAAGCGCGCTTTGGGACCCAGATAGTCAATGAGTAAAGGATCGTTGAAGGCCAAGGGTGCTTTAGAATGGCACCCCGATGTGTAATTACCAGAAAGGGCGCTTCAGGCAGCCGTCACCGCCGCTAGTGGTGCTGCCAGCGGCAGATTGCTGTGGTTCACGGAAACGGCCATATCTCGGCCGTTCCTCCACAAAATGATGCCATTCTAGGTGCATTGGAAATCTGAGAGGATGAGCTACATGGTGCTAAGGCAATAATGCTCATCCTTGGCCTGTACGGAGCTGCACATGGCTCGGCGGGGCCGCCTAGGATGTGTCATCATGTACATATAGTCTTGTATGTTGGCACTTGGACAAAAAAAGGACAGTTTACTACCACTTTGCCACACGTGTTCCCGTGCCCCCCCAAGATGATCCTACGCTTCCGCAAACTTGGAAGGTGTGTACCAGCCTTCCATTGGTCGCCATTGCTGCCGGTTGGTGCTTACACCACCCGGTTGAGGCTAGCACACCGCGCCCTATTCACAGGCTGCTTTTGCGTGATGACTGTTGTGCTCAAATGCTTTCTCTTGGTCTTGCCTTCGAGTTAAGGTCCACACATGCTGTCACACCCAGCCACATCCTTCTTGCATCCCTCCATGGTGCAGACCAGCTGCTGTTGCTAAATGACTTGGAGCGTACTGTTTGCAACGTGCCCAATGCGTCTATGTCAGGTGTCAACATCTTCGTCCTTTGCGCCAAAGGATGCCTTATGAGTTTCCGTTGGTGTGCTGTCTTGCGTTGGTGCCGAGACCACTGCCTCCAGCACATCTGCATGACCGTCATCTTCTGAGGTTTCTGTTGTGGTTGTCTACAGTACATAGAGCCCGTTAACCTGTGGGACCTATGTTACAAGATCTTTGTTGGCGTAGAGGACCTTGATGTCCATATTCCTGACGATGACCGCCTTCTTCTGTGTGAACACCACCGTTATGTCATTCTCCATGATTTTTTACACAGAAAGTAGGTTTTCTGCAAAGGAGGCCATGTAGACTACGTCACACAGGCGCAAATCATTCTCCCCACAATTCAGATTGATTCCCACCAGCTTGTCTCCGACACCGTTTGCATTCTTAATGCTGTCGTTTGCACATCTGAACCGCCGATCAGTGGGGCTGATGGATGAATCTAGCCTTGTCGTTGCTAGAGTGGTGATCAGTGCCGGAGTCAAGCCCAAAGGCTCCTGGCCTAAGCAGCGCCACTCCCTTTGTGGGAGGTGTGCTTTGTGACATCATGTTGGTGGCTTCTTTGCCACCCTTTTTGGTACCTTTGTTCCCACCGCTTTCGCCACCTTCCTTCTTTGGCAACCTGCACTCTCTTGCCCAATGCCCAGGTTTGCCGCACTTGCGACAGTTGCCCTGTATCCTAGGAGCCTTGCCGCCACTGTTGCCTCCGCCGCCACCCCTTCGGATGCCGCCTTTATGACCACAGGCTATCCCTTTGCTCCCGCGGCCACCGTAGCGAGCGGCATAGGCTGAGAAGTTAGCCTCACTTCCGCTACGGCACATGGCCTCGTTTTGTATGTACTCGGACATTGCCGTGTACATCAGGTCATCCTCCTTCCGACCACCCATGACGTTGATCATCGGGCTCAAGCTCTCCGGTAGCGCCATGAGGAGGATCATGGCTTGTATGTTTTCTTCAAGGTCCCAATTCATCTGGCGAGCCTCGCCAAGGAGTCCTTCAAACTCCTGTAGGAAATTGGAGATTGAGTCCCCCTCATTTATCCGCATGCTGATGAGCTTTTGTAGGATGAACAATTTGTTTGCAAGGGAGGTCGACTAGTGCACGCGCTTGAGCTTATCGTAAGTGTCAGAAGCAAGTGTGTACCCAGAAATGATGGGAGTATACTTCTTGGCGACCGCTTTGCTAAGGAATGAAATGACAACATCATTTTGCTCCATCCATGCTTTGTTCTCAGGTGAGCCCACCGTGGGAACCTGCTCCTCTTTTTCAAAGCTTGATGAAGACGTGCACTTTCATTGCGATTTCGAAGTGCCATCTCCAAAGGGGGAAGTTGTTCCCCTAAAAAATGGGGATTCCTCCCAAAGGTCCGAGACCTTGCGCCAGTACGGTAGGACTCATGATTGCTCCAGTGGTCTGCCTTGCGGTAGCCACTCTTGAGTTTGAGGACTACCCTGCGGCAGCCCTTGTTGAGTCCGAGGACTGCCCTGTGGCAGCCCCCACTACTCCTGATGGACCAGCCATTTGAGCTGCTCTTTTCTGCATTCTGCTTCTCTGCTATGTTGAGGCCAATTTAGGCTGATATTAGTTGATGTCTGCTACCAGTTTCAAGGTGAATTTTTGCTGCTTACCCCTCCAGCTGATGTTTACCTGCAAAAAGAGAAGACACATCACACTTGCACACCCGGGGTCTTGCCTCCAAGGGCAGCGCTTGTCCTGGTTGGGACCCAATGGTCGAGTCTATAAGGGCACAGCTTGTCCTTGGTCCCTGTGTTCTAAGTAAAAACCCAGCCATTGGAGCAGATGAAGNATGGAGCTGATGGAGCTGTCGTTCACACGTGGAGAGAGCTTACCAGAGTTGAGCGAAGCGTGCCTTACAACTGGTCAGTGTGGGCCCATAACCCTTTCTCAACTGGCCTGAGGAAAACGGACTAGAAAATAGGGCCGAAACAATGGCACCTGCCGACCGCTCCTAGCATTTCAGCTAGGAGAGAATGTCACCTACATGATCACGGTTCCACACTGAGCAGCTCCTAGGAAATCACTTGCTAGAAACTCTGTCCACTTAACACTAGATCACTTTTGCGTAAGGTGCTAGTCAGAGACTAACTCCTGAGGCTTAGACCAACCAGTGCCTTCTTTATACTATTCCTTAGTTGGACAGCTCTGTGAGGAGTATCTAAGGCCAAATTGTGTAACTAGAATGAGGAATGAGCCTGGTACATATAGTCCTAGGCTTGCCATCTAAGGTGTGTGGGTAGTGGCACTTTTGGGGGTGGCCACTTCACACCACCTTGCCAGATTGCCAATTGGCGCATACACTGACCGCCAACTGGCATATCCTCCTCATGCATAAAGAAATGTCTAGGAAACTTCCCCTCTGCTGGAAGGTAAAGAAACCTTCCTGCTCACATCAAGGCTCGATTACGGGACCCGTTTTTCCTATGTCTAACGTGCTATCCATTACACTACACTGCTGGTGTCTCACTTGGACTTGCACCACAAACAATATTTGGGGGACTTACTCCAATGGAGCAGTGCATGCCCAACCTGTCCGCGAGCTATAGCAGCGGCCAAGGGGGCATAGAATAACAACAGAAGGGACCCATTTTGAAGAACCAACCATGTCGTCGTGGTTCGAGTGGGTGTCAGTTCAGACCACACTAGATGCATTGCATTGATCAAGCACCACTGGCCGTTGACATCTTATGTCATCTAAGCATGCAGGATACGTCGTGGTCAGTTTGGTGTGTCATTGTGTCTAGCTACATAGAGTAAAGTGAGTCTAGTTTGTGATACATACTCATCAATTATCCCACTTGCACATCATTGCATTCAAGACCTGCCAGTTGCATCTATTGACTGTTCCAACATGACCAACAACGTTTGACATGATGAAATAGACTGATTTGTATACCAGACATACGTCACATTTCAACGCCATCTTCACACACATTCGACAACAACACAAATCTATTCATAGTAGGTAAGCAAGGTAAGGAGGTAAGTATTATCTTTCAATGCTCGTAATCAGACAACATGATGCTTAGAAGTATCAAGTTAACCCAGATTTGTTGTTTCACAGTGCAATGGAAAATGCCATAGGACTAGAGGGAATACATGAGAGTGTACATATGTATAGTGACATGGACAAAAACACTTATGGACACACTTTTTACATGAAAAGCACAATGAGATCTTTAGACATGTACATGAAGCTGTTTGTATGCATTATAATGTGGGCATAGTAACAGTCATATGCATTTCGGCATTATATTCATGACCAAATAGGATTTCATCTAACCAGACTAGGTTTAGTATGCATATGTGCAAAAAAAGCAAATGAGGCATGTTAAGCATATAGACACACTAATATCACTACGCTTCATGCATATTGGCACAAGAGACATGACTCAATAGGATTTGATCTATCCATACTATGTTTGATATTCATATTGGCTTTCTAGGCATATTACACATATTAAGCATATAGACACACTGATATCACTACGTTTCATGCATATCTGCAATACATTCATGACTCAATATGACGTAATCTAACCATACCAAAATTATCAGGCATAGATAAATAATACGCATATTGGACGTATTAAGCATTTTAGAAACACTGGAGCACTACGTTGTATGCATATTGGCACTGTAGTAACAGATCAGCACAGTTCTGAATAGAAAAAAATACACATCATACATACATCGTACAAATGATAGACACATGAAGCATATACGAATGTTCATGCACCTGTATTACATGCATCTTGCCACAGTAACATAAATATGTATACAATGAATTTATGTCCATTTTAATTTACAACAATGAACACAAACACATGAAGTCCCTTTCTGTCTGCAAAGATCATTCACTGAGAAAACAATAATGAGAAACAACATTCCACCAAGAAGATTTCACAAAAAAAACACAGAAACTAACTGTACAATCTTGCACACAATACACTACACTATGAATTGATACAATTAATGAAACTCTCCCTGAAAATCTTCATCCTTTCCTCCCCTACACCTCATTTTTCAACTTTCCCAACGTAAACATACAAAATTGTCCATTTTGTAAGTCCATACGCACGTATTCATGCCATTGTAATACCTTTTGCTGATGAAGAAAATCCCTTTGAAGTCATTATGAAAAGTCGTTTCTCCTCTTTATTACATAAAAGACAATGACAAATCCTTACGTTCCAACAAGCTATCATTTCATGTTTACTTTCATAAACTTAAGAAAAGCATAAGTTAATGAGCAGGTGTCCATAACCAATTTCACTTATAGTCTATTGTTGTGAATGTGACTCATGAATTCCTCCTCTTCATTAAATCTTCATACAACCTGGTTTCTCTTTCTTACCGGGATGACGTCCTTAAATTTCTTGTTAGTCTGCGTGCGGAACAAGCAAGCCTCAACAAAATAGAAGCAATTTTTGTAACAAAAACTAAGTAAAATAAGGTTACTATGTGACCCAAAAACCTAGAATCATTAGCACAAATCTTCCAGAGTTCCTGATCTAGTTTTCCTTCACGCTGGAACACGAGGACCATGAGGCATGACTCACACCTGATGGTGGTCCAGCATGACTTCCATGAGGTTTGAATCATGGAAAAAAGGTCCACAGAAATCCTAATTCAGCATGACATTAGACCATCGGCTTGCATGCCATGGCAAAAAAAACCCACAGACTTGCTGTTCAGAGATCTGAACCGTTAGTCTGTGGTGTTATTTCTTTTCGCCCAAGCTCTTGTGCTACTTCTTGCATTAACTTTTGACTCAAAACTCTGCAAATCCCCAGCCAAAAGGCACAATGGCAGTAGCATCACCAGTACAGATAGCAGCACCAGCAGCAACAGCAGCAGCAGTAGTAGGAGCAGGAATACCAGCAACGACAACAACATAAGCAACATCACGCGTGTGCATGCATTCTTGCTTCCTGTGTGTGCTATCTTGAATGTCAAGTGATGGATTTTAGGAGTTATGTTTATAGCAGAAACATGCCAAAGAAAATTCAAAAAAACATTAAAAACAATGTAAGTAATCCTTTCCCAAATCACGTACTTAGTGAAAATGGGTGTATTCATTACAAATTATCATGTAAATCATTGAATTGTTTCTTTCACAAAAAAAATCACAGTGAGAAGCCATATTCAAAGACTAACTATACTACTTGCTACTTCTCAGCCCTCCTCCCCCATGCGCTACTATAGCAAGTGGGCGGTGCCACGTGGATCATGTGTGGGACCATGGCCTGTGGGCAGTTGGAATGGATAGCTTGAGGGTCGGAGACGTCCAAGCATCGCAATGTTTGCATAGTCAATCAAGGATTATGTCCAATCCGATACATTGGAATGAGAGCACCGGGATTTGAGTTTGATGTGTAGATGCCGAGAACGCTTACTTGTATGCGGTCGGTGTCATGTGGATCCAACAAGGCTCCATGGCCTATGGGCGGTTGGATGGGATGGCTTGAGCGTTGGAGACCCTCAAGTACTGCGGTTTTGGTCTAGTCGACCAAGGATTTCGTCATATCAGCTACAGCCACCCTCCTTGACATTATGCGCCCTCCTCTTTCCTCCTCCACTCTCTCCCCCTCCATCACATGTATCACATACAACAATTCACGAATCAAATCTTTGTGTAGAATAAAGATACAATGCTGTACACCATAGATTGAATTCAAACATCTTTCACTATGCACATGCATGGGCCGTGAATCTTATGTATTTGGTACATGCTTTATTTAGGTCATTTGGTGCAATATACCGGCAAAATAAACTCTAAAATCAATACGTTCATATGAACAATGGTAAACTCTAAAGAATTGTAAAACACCCTTAATACTCGTATGAAACATTTGTAGTTGATTGTATTTGGTTACATGGAATAAGTGAAAACTGTTTTATAAGACAAATGAACAAAACATGGAGATTTGTGACATACAAAATAGAAGAACTACGTAAAACGGGTGGTTTCATGAACTATCTAACATGGATGCCACAAAGAATGTCATCAGATATTTAGGTTTCTGTTAACAATAGTGTGTATCTTTTGCCTTATGATTTTCTTTGATACAATGTTTTTTATGCGCTTATGTGGAAACTTGAAAACTTTTCTGCTCATGTGAAAAGTTGAATTCTTATGGCAAATGATGAGGAGTGTGGTTAAACTACATTTCTCTTCTGAAATTGAGATGAGATCAGATTGTGAGAGATTGTACTTCACGTAGTGTATAAGGTTATGCTTTGTTTTAATATAAGAATGGATAGGACTTCTTCAGTTTTTAAAAACAACAATGGCATCTATCTTTACATTAAAAGGAAGAGATTCTGCATAAAAAAATTCTGGGATAGTTTGCTTCTGTGGCATGATGCTGGCAAAGATGGCAACATGTATGCTTTTTCAAAAGATACGGATTTTCTTTTGACAGGGTTGTATGCTCGTATGTGCAGCTGAAAATTTTGTGCACTCATTTGTTATTTTGATAAAGTTTTTTGCTCACCCACAAAGTTGACATTTTGGCATGCAGAGACAACAAGTTGACAATTTGTTTTCAGCGTGTACGGACCTGAAAGTTTTTATTTCATTTTTAACACGTTATCAAAATGCATTGAGCCCAATGAGCGATTTGGTGCAAGTAGATGGACAGTGTTCGAAAACGTTTTTCATCATTCATTTAGTGAAGAAGTCGGTATGCATGTCAACCACCTTCACGTCCATGAGGTTTTCCACACAGTAGTAGATTAGTTGCACACTTTTCTGCTACATTGTCGTCTCTCATGTCATGATAGTTTTTTCCCTTTCTCTAATGTACATCACAGGAATCAATGGACGCTATTCCCGGGAAGTGGGCTGGGAGAGCTTGTTTGAACCCCTTACTTGGGCACAGTATTTTGCAGAGCAAACTTCGTTGATGTCAATAAAAGAGTGGATTTCAATTGTTTTACATCTCACCTGTTCACAAGATAACACAGTTGAAATTGATAATATGAAAAGTAGTTTAATGATATGAGGTAGTCTTGGTAGAATGTTTTCTATGCATGAGTAAATTCATATTGAGATTGATGTTGTACCTTAAAATGTAAAGTACCCAGCAGACGGAGGAATAAGTGGTTGTTATCTGGTGATGTGGTAACGTGCGCAGGTGTGACAACTGAATTTCCAAAGATGCAATGAAACGACAACTGACATCAGTAATCAGTTGGCTCCCTTGGCCTACGATCCATTGGACCAGCCATGGTAGCTGATAAATGAGGCCTAGCTCAGAAGATCGTCAACCCGGAGCTGTGGTCAGCAAAAAGGGTGTTTGTCAGTGCTGTGTAGGTACATTACATTGCGAGTCTTGTTTCTGATGGTCCTTGTGTCATAAAACAGCTGTGTGGTGTGTGATGGAATGCGTCCTGCGTTCTTCCCCTAGTGTCAGAAATGTGTGTGAAATGGAGTCAGTTGAGAACTCGGGTGAGAGTGACTCTCGTAATTCAGACGTGTCAAGTTCCCGTCCTCCCTCTCCTGCAGCTGTGGAAGAGGGTGGTACGAACAATCATACAGCAATGCCGACAGATGAGGGCAAAGAGATGGTCCCTGACGATGGGAATGAGAAAACACGTCCTCTTCAAGATGAAGCTGGTCTGAGTGATTGGTATATGAGAGGAGGTCGTAGACATTCAACAATAGCTGAACAACAACAAGCATTGCAGATTGAGGCAGACCGGAAGTATGCAGAGGAGCTCGATGCAGCAATTGCCAAAGCACGTCATGTAAGGGAAGAACAATTGGTTGTTCGAAGAGAGCTTCTTGAGACTCCACCTGAAGGGCTAACATTGCAGCAAGTTGTTGCATTGCCCCCGCCGGATCGGGAACATTTGTTTCAACTGATTGAGCATGATCATGGAGACATGTTTTCACAATTTTCAGAGTGGAATGCAGCAAGGGCATATGCTGTGGCTGTCGGCCAAGGACTCACTTACCGTGAGTTGGACATTCCCACAATGGAAGCACGGCTTGTCGGCCCAGGTCCTGATTTTTGCCATGTAGAGCATTGGCCACGTAACATCCTAGGATCAGCTGCAATGAACCAAGTTGTGGAGGATGGTGTCGAAGCAACACCGTTTCCGAGTTTGGTGACTCTGTCCAAGAAGTCGAAAGAGTTCCACCGGGAGTTCCTTGTACTGACACGACGAGATCCAAGGCAATTCGAAGAGTTGGGACGTGCTGCTGGGCTACTTGTGGCAAGAGGAATAATGGATGATGCAAAGGGTGGTGCAGCAAGTGACTGCAACACGGTCATAAAAGATTGGAGAAAACCTGTTCACCATTCCACCAGAAAAGGAGCGGCTGCCTGCTGGTGATCCAATCATGCGGTCTAGGCTGAGAGAAGGGTGGCGGAGTAGCAGCCAAGATCGCCCTCCTGCTCGTATAGCACAGGTGTTGGGAGATGATCCTGATGTGGGTGATGGTCCTGAAATTGCCAAGATGGATATGCTGGTAGTTGAAACTCGTGAAAATCTGTGGCTGGAAACTCAAAGGGAGCGAGCGTATCAACAAGTGCGATCTGAACGGGAGCACCACCTGGACGTTGGGGGGATGCTGAAGTCCCCTGCAAGGATGGAAGCACAAATGGTGGAGACTTGGGAGGATGAGGATTGCGCACGAATGCAAGGTACGTGTTTGCAAATGGGCACATGAACATTTCGTTGTAGGTTTTGTGTTCATGATGTGAACTATCCTGCAACTAATATTGCATTCAAATGTTTTGTGTTGAAGTAAGCATGCATGTAGTGTCTTGTGTTCTTCTGGTGTATATCAGGTCGACTCTTGAGTGGAAGTGGACCAACAATGCCGAACGAGGAACCTGTTGAAGGCATTGGACCATAAGTGGGTAGATTTTGCATGATGGCGTAGCAGGGGTGGCTTATAATGTGATGACGGTACATATTCATGTTGTTGTACCACATTGCCTATGTGAAGTGTACTGGAACATTAATGCACTGGAGCCCAACGTGCACTGTAGGACTAATGCACTGTAGGACTAATGCGCTAGATCACCAATACACGGGACCACTAATGGAATGTAGCACCGATGCACTGTAGCACTAATGCACTGTCAAGCTCCTTTTTTTTTGCAGTGTACATGTTTCTGTTCACTTACCCTCGTAAACAGGATATGTGTTGTTCTTCTTATGTTTCATTGGTACATGCAGTTTGCAAAGCAAAGCAATGCGTAACTTGCTGAGAGATGGACCTGCTGATCTATGGTTCAAAAACGTTCCACAACAAGCAGTAAAGCTTGAGTTCAAGATCCGCTTGTATGCTGCATATGGGGGGAGGGCGTTGAAGATGGGCAGTGCTTTTTACGCATACCTTTACTATGGGTTTGAATGTGGATCTGTGTGGCCTTTGGAGTTGGAAATGCTCATGGACAAAACTGCGCAATGTGGGGCGGTGTTATGGCGGCACCGGGAAGGATGCTTGTGTGGCAACCAACCAGCAGGTCTGTGGCGTCGTTTTGAAGACAACAGGTGGTTGAGTGGCACGTGGATGCGTGGCTTTGTGTGAGAGCCAAGTTTCTGGGGTTTGAAGTGGAATAAGGAAGCAAACACAAAGTTGCCGTCTCCATCATACCTTTTTTGGCCAAGGAGCATCAGTGAGGAAGTGGTGGAAGGAGCTCACAAATTCCAGCTACGGATTGGTCAAGTCTCAGAAGCGATCCTTAAGGCCTTGGCCAAGTCACGCTTCTACAGTATGAGAAAAAATTGGCAAACGATAGGTTGCAAAGAGGATGATCGAGTGCGGGCAAACCCCATCAGCTTCATGGACTGGTGGGAGGGTTTGTCAAGCTATCGGATAAAGGTGAAAGAGTTGAAGCATCACCATGTACAGAAGTTCAACAAGGTGATGACAGATGAGGAAAGGATAAAAATGGATGCGAAGGATGAGGAGAAGGATGGAAAAAAGAAGGATGATGAGGGTGGGGATGATGATGGTCGGAAAAGGAAGAGGTATTGTTCCATGTTGTAGCGCTGCAATGTATCAGCTACTTTCAACATGCTCAATAAATTGGCAAGTGTCACGTTTTATTTACTGCAAGAAATTTTATGCATGGTGGAATGTAGTGATGCACTGTAGGTTGATATCAATGGCATGTTCAACTCATGACATCATTTGTTGTTGGTCCACTTCCCGCATGCATGGTACCATGATTTTAGCTTAGTTGGTTATAGTGGCCTGTTTGTCTATGTGGTTGGCTATTTTTGTAACATTCACAATGTTTTCTAGTATACGTTCTGTACATTTGGAAAGTGCACATTGGAAGAGTATTGTAATTCAGTGATGTATTAAGAAACACATGGAACAACAATCCACTTGTAAAGAAGACAATACTTGTAGTGAGGCACTGTAGATGTAATGTATGTTCTATTACAAGCTGGATGTAAGATCTGATTACAAAACAGTAATGAAAAGCTGACATGTGAAGCATGACATGGTTGGCATTTTGTAACAGATACAGTGAATGAAGATACTGCATGTGTTAGATTTAAAACGTACAAAACTTCAGTAGCGTGGTTCAGCATGATGACACATGTTGTGAACAGATGTACCAAGTACAACTGAGAGCAGGTAGTACAACCTTCAATTCAGCAATGTTTACCATCATGGCTTCATGGCATCATATACATGAAAGCTGTTTCATAGTGCGTGTGAACATCTACAGCCAGCGATGGATCAGACAGTAAGTCATCAATGTTTGTGATGAGGAAGGTTCAATGTGCATTTGATGGGAAATATTTAGTCAGAAGCATGTCCTTGCACATGTTTAACACAGAGGACCGCCATGGAAAAGCAAGGACAATCATAGCTACGTTTGTTGGAAATCGCATTGCCTCGTTCCGTGAGCTTGCCTCTCTAGCTCATAGTGTAAATTTCACAACCTGTGCATCTTATGAAACCTTCATGAGTAGGAGTAATGTGTGGGGTGGGGTTGTTGAACTTGTAATGTTCAATGAAATGCAGAGATGGCGCACCTTTGTGTGGGATTTTAATCAGTCATTAGTGTGTGTAGTTGGTCAGGAAATTGCATGCATGAGAAACATGCATCTTATGATAAGCTATTGTCACTTTGACTTCCTGGCTGAGAGTCAAACTAGCTATTCATTCATTTCCAAAAAACTTCGACCAAACTTTCCTTGAAACAGGTCCAGATTGAAAATGTCGTACAATGCACAAATGTTTTCTGGGTCTTCTTGATGAACAACAATCTTCATGTGTTGATGATGATTGTACTGCTCTATACGTTGCGGTCGCACTCATCTGTCCAATGATGTGCATAGTAGTTCACGATTGATCTATCCTTTGTCAATGAGAAACTTATCTTTGTCTTTGTTCGGTTTGCCATGTCGCATGATTCTACGCTCCATCATTGGAGATGGAAACTGTTTGTTCCGCGCGCTATCATTCTTCTTACATGGAACTGAGGCTAAGTATGTGCAAGTTTGTAGAGAACTGATAATGTTTGCAGCCTCCCAGTTTTGTACATTCTGTGAAGCTTTGTGTACGGCTCATGCACAAAGCTTTCCAACTTCAGACATGTACATATAGTACATGTTTTAAATGGGGAAATGGGGTTCCTTTGCGGAAATTTTGGTAGCTGCACATTTGTACAGCATGAATCTTTTTGTCTAGCAAAACAACAAAGAATGTTTCCACAATGTATTTTTTTCAAGTAATTCATATTCACCAACCTTTCATCTGAAGTTCACGAACAGACACTTTGAGGTTTTAGAATCAATTTCTGTGGGGCCACTGTATGGATCAGCAGTGGTCCCTCAGACTTTTCTACAACGTGAATACAATCCAACAGAATAGTGATTATTAACCATGTGTCAATGAGCCAGACGTTCCAACGTGTGGAACATGAACATTTCAAGTCTAACCGTGGGTCAGTTGTTCAGTTTAAATCAAAAAAGGATGTAAAAAATGAATGTACAGAGACCAAACACAAACATGAAAGCTCATGAATGGTCCATCAACCGAAGGGAAAGACTGGGCGGTTTACTAATCTTTTGTTGGATGTGCTAAGCGCGAACAATTTGTTCTCCATATCTACTGATTCAAGCAGAACTACATGTATGCAATCCAAACCTGTTGTGGCTATGACAACTATGTCGACATCCACTGAAAACATAACTCATCATCATGACCCATGTCCTAAACGCCAAAGAACATGTCAAAAAACATCTATCTACAAAACATTGAACGAGACGTTCAGAAAAGGTACAAGGAATGCTGTCAGGAAGAGAGAAAGAATTATGTTGGTGTGTATGAGGTTGAGTGCACCAATTGCGTCAAATATAAGTGTATTGTCGTGTCCAAATAACATTATGGATTTATTAGTCCAGTGGCTGCGGCTGTAGCGCATTAATATTTACTGTACACGTACTGTGGACCCACATTTCGTTACAAGAAAGTTTTTGAAATATTTCAACATCTGTTCATAGAGCAGGGAGCAGTAATTGAAAACACATTCCTTAGTTCCTTGATCCAGAAAGATCAAGCACCACCACCTTTTTCAACTGTGAGAACGATCAATGTTGAGTCCATGGATGGACCATGTCTTCCTTGTTGTTCTTGTTCCATGCTGTTTTTCATGAATCAACTATTTGTCTATAATCACATGAGTGATGATGGTAAGCATGTATGTCCTCTATGTGATTCATACATCAAACGAGGATCTGTTCCTCCATTCAGTATTGAACAAGTTTTCAGCATGAATGATGTCCCACAAGACCTTTCTACCCTCTCCTTCATGGAAGAGAGGTTAGTTTGCCCTTGCATTCCATTCATGAAGATTGAACTACTGCGGCATGGATGCCAAAAACAGCTTAGGGGAGGCATAACAACAGTTCCTCTAGACGTTGTGGAGTTGGTGAAAAAATTACCTCGTCCACTATGAATGACAGAAACCATATGTCTTGCACTGAAACGCAAAATGTCATTCCAGACATCTGCCTGGTCTAACAGTGTAAGACCAGGAATCATTGTCAAAGCATTGCAGCATCTGGTCCACAAGTTGCCCATGTACCAGAGACTGGGTATTGAAATTTCAACAGTTTAGGTGGACAATCTTGTAACTGAGGTGTGAACATTTCACTCACAAACTAAAAACCAAAAAGATAGCAAAAGAAAAAATGGCGAAGCAGCAAAAAATGATGATAACCTCTTTGATGATTTTGAGGATGAACAGCTCGAACAGACTATGTACTTCACACAACCAATCATACAACAAGTTTCAGATGGCGCCATGTAAAGGAAAGATACAAACAAGCATTCTGTTCCAAAATGACATGAATAAATGTGTTTCCCAACTTTGTTTGGTGGCCTGAAAAGAAGGGCGGATGTAACACTATTTCTTTCCAAAGCAGCATCCAACTTGTAAGTGCCCTATCGAAGAGTTGTCATGTGGGAGCTAATTAATGAAGATCGTAGGTTTTCACTTTGTCATGAAAACATCTTTTTCAAGCTGCAAGTATGCTAGATGCTAACAATTTGTGACATCGCATCACTTTGCGCGCGACAATCAATGAAAAAAAGGATCACTACAGGAAATCTGCAAAATCCCGAAGAACGAGCGCAGTTATTGGAAAACAATATTATTTACAATGAGTTCAAAAACATGCATGGATCAATTGCATATTTGGAAAAAAACAAAAATGATCTATTTGCCTTTCTGCGACAAAAGAAAGAGAATCCAACTTTTTTTCTCCTTGAGTATGGCAGACACTCGCTGGCCAGAATTGTTGGGTATTCTCTCCATGCTGAATGGGACAAACTTGTCAAAATCAAAGATCGATGCGCTCTCGTACCAAGATAAAGCGAAACTCATTGCAAATGTTCCGATCGCAAATTCACGATATTTCCATCATCGTCGCAAAATTTCTTTAAAAATGTGATCCTGACAAAAGATGGCCCTGTTGGCGAAGTTGAAGACTAGTTTGGTGTTGTGGAATTTCAACATCGTGGTAGTCCCAACTGTCATGTGTTGCTGTTGGTGAATGACGCTCTGGATGTGGAGGTCAACTCCTCAGACGAGGTCATTCAATTTGTTGACAAATGCATTGCAACAGACCTGGATGAAATTTCTAACGATCTTCAAAGTTTGCAAACACACAAGTACACCTTCCATTGTTGGAGAAAGAAAGCTTTCGAAACCTGTGCCTTTGGATTTCCGCATCCACCAATTTCAACTACCGTCATGCTTTTTCCCCGTGACGAAAAGACATCTGAACATGAGAGGAAGCAACACAAGTTGACATTTTCAAAAATGATCGGAACTCTCAGATGCATAAATGACGACATTGACTACAAACAATTCCTCAAACTGTGTGAAATTTCTGAAGATGAATACATTACGGCCATTTGTTCGTCCTTGAAGAAGGCAACACTTCTGTACAAACAAAAAACAATGCACCAAAATGTGAACCCATTCACCTCTGTTGTTTTGAAACTTTGGAAGGAAGATATGGACATACAAATGTGTACACATCCATATGCTGTGGCAAGCTAAATTGTATCATACATGTGCAAAGGGAACAGATTAATGAGCCGGACGTTGAGATCAGTGATGGATGCATTGACAAAACAAGAGGGCAAGGAAAAGATTCAAACACTCATCAGGAAGGTTGGAAGGTTGCTAATTCACGATCAGGAGGTCAGTGCACAAGAAGCAGTGACCTTGATGACAGGAATGCCATTGATGTTTTCCAGTCGCTCTTTTGTTTTTGTGAATTCTAGTCCACGAGAGCAAAGACTTCTTGTTTTTAAGCTGAATAAAGAAATCGACCAACTTGATCCCGCATCAAAAGATGTGTTTATCCAGTACGCTGCAATTACACAATACGAGAGGAGACCTATGGAACTTGAAGCAACATGTTTTGCTGACCTTATGTCCAAATACAACTACAAGAAAACAAGACCTGTTTAAAAGGAAGAATTTAAACCAAATGAAAGAGAAGAGGAATTTTGCGATGAAACTAATGACATACAATCGACATTTCCTGCACCACAAATGGCAGCAACATACACAGGTCACATTTCTGGTTCACAAAAAAACATTCTTGATTCAATAGGAAACTATAACATTCAAGAACTTTCTAAAATCATCAGATTTCTCAACTACTGCACAGATAGGGATGACTACCACTACAAACAGGAAGTTTTCTTATTTGTGCCATTTGGGAACGAAGTTGAACTAACATCTGAGTGGGTTGGTAAAATGTTCATTGAAAAGCAAGATGAGATAAGACACAAGATGGAGGAGTATTCACCCAAATCATCCAAATGGGAGAAGGTTTTGAGAGGGTTTGAGTCTTCCATGCGGGCATCACACAAACGAATGGACAAAGACACCACACAATGTGCAAAACGAAAGCAAAAAAATACAGATGAGGGGCTGGGAGTGAAATATGAGCACTTTGGTCGTCACATGTTTGCCGACAAAGCGAAAAGTGACGACAAATTTTTCACAATGAATTCCAAACTAAACATAGAGCAACGTGAATTTGTGGATGACATTATGCACAAGATTTGCACAGGAAAATAAACAGTCCGCTTTTTATTATCCGGTGGTACTGGTGTTGGTAAATCTACCATGGTTCATGCTTTGTATGATCGCCTCTTACGTATCTACAATGCTGCCCCAAACAGTGCTAAAACTAGCACCAACAGGTGTTTCTGGATTCAACATTGATGTTTTCACAATACATCATGCCTTCAAACTGACAACTGATTGGACAACTTATCATGCATTTTCTGGACAGACGGATGCGAGAAGTGAAAGGCAAAGATTGGCATTTGGGGATGTAAACATTCTGGTTGTCGGTGATCTTTTCCAACTGAAGCCAGTCCTTGATGGTTACCCTTTTGAACATTTTCCAGAGGCGGACAATGATTCTAGCCTTTCTGGAGATTCATCATATTTCCCTTAGTCTCTTTTCACACTTTACAAGTTACTTACCATCATGCGCCAACGTGGTGGCTCATTTGTAGAAATTCTGCACAGACTGCGTGAAAACGACTGCAGTGGTGTAGATCATTCTTTTTTCAGATCAATGCTAGTTGATCGCACAAAAAAATTGAGCAAAGGGACATGCTCCACCTCTTCACAGTGAAGGAGAAAGTTGATGCACATAACCTTTCATTGTTCCATTCTGCGTCAACTGCTAAATTTATATGTCATGCATGGGATTCATGCATAAGCCATGGAATTGGACAGTGTAACAATCATCCTTTGGATGAAGCTAGGGCTGAGATGACACACTGCAAACCTCGCTAAAACTTTCCGACTCTATGTTGGGTGTAGAGTACAAATCATCTTGAATCTGGACACTAGTGATGGCCTGATGAACAGTGCAGCGGGATTTCTCTGCCATGCATCACTCGTCAAGAATGAAGTGATTACATTCTGGGTGGAGTTTCCAAACAAGTGTGTTGGAGAAAAACAATGCAAAAATTACTACACCCACATTATCAACGAGAAAGTTCCACATGAATGGACGCCAATCAAAAGGATGAAGAAAAGCTTCATGGTAACAAACAACGACGGAATGGAAATGTCACACAGACAATTTCCGCTAGCACACGCAAGTGCAATCCCAGTTCACAAAGCACATGGGTGCACTATCCACATCACATGCATTATGTTGCCCTTAGTCGAAAAAAGATGAGATCAAAGTGTCCTCAAAAGTTATTGACGAGATGAAACGCTTACGTGGAGACAACATGGTTTGTTGTCTTCCAACACTACATTCCTTGTGTACACAAGATGCATTCACAATTTACTACCAAAAACTCCGAATTATGTACAAGCATGCAAGGAAAATCACGTGTAGAAGTGAGCTGCAAGACACTGATGTTATCATCCTGTCAGAAACTCACCATGACATACACAACCCATCCACCCTTTCACATCTGCATGAAAAAAAAAACACAATTTTCCACAAGTATGGTGGGAGGTCTTCTCATAGAAAATTCATCTCATGTCAATGTGGAACACCATAATGGGGATGGGCTTGAAGCCATGACATGGTGGCAAGACATTGATCCTAGGACATCAACATAGATGTGTGCCTTCTATGATTCTCCCAGCTCATCCCCACTGCCCTTTCTACAATTTGTACACAGATTGGCACACAGTACATCTCTGACAATGTTTATTGGCGATATGAACATTGACGTTGGTACTAACCTTCCCTTACATTTGCAGTTTCTGAGAGGCCAAAACTTCAAAATGCATGTTGGTTCAGCAACACATGAAAGTGGTTCTACCGTTGCTCAATGATGGAGTAATCTCATTCACATGTCCATGCAAGTCCATGTATAAGAGACATACTTCTCAAACCATTTTCCAGTAATCATCACTGTAAAGAAATGAGACTGTACAAATTGTACATTTCCGTGACAGGTCACTGAGTCAGCTTTCACATGGCCCTATAAGGTACGTTGTCCTATCAATCTTGTTATTTCTACTTCTTGTCATTTTTTTCATCAAACAGTATCTATGCGTATCTTATTGGCAGACTTGTGATTGTATGTTGGCATGTTTGAACCGTCCCTATGCAACACTTCCTTGTGACAGTTCCTCCACCACCAATTATGAAGGACATAAAAATGTAAGTGTTATACTTCACTTGCAAAGTGTGCATACCATTCATCTGCTCGTTATCATCACATCCCAAAAACTTTAACTCTTGCAGTCACAACTAGCAACAATCAGCTACCTGAAGCCAAGATTCCGACGGTACCATTTGCATGCTATGGTCATCAACGTCGACCTTCCCTTGGGAGAGAAGGCCTAGATTGATCCTAAGGTTTACCTTGCAGATCGCTCGACCTCAAAGCTCCATTGTACATACATCCGGGGGGATCAATCAGACAAGGTCAAAAAGCAGCTCATGGCATCTTTCGTTGACAGTTGGAAGAGGTGGTCACTCTAAGACATCTATGACACGGTGAAAGCAACAACAAGAGACCGGTACATACATACATACATCAACAAATATCAAGCACATCATGGTCAATGCCTTAATGTACTCACAATCAACATTACATGCAGGTACTCATCACTCGGTCAGGACTACACTCTTGTGTGGACAATGGGCACATCATATGCCACTCATATGAAACCTATGGAGGACTAAGTGGACCCAGTCCTATAGGCCCTATTCAAGGACAACATCATACGCCCTTACCTGCGTCGCTTCATGCCACCAAGTCGATCACCTATATGCAAAAGTGGCATGTACTACAATCAGATTGATTGAGTTTTATCATTTTTACTCACGTGTTGCTTTTTCCTAATGCTTTGCAACTTGGATTGGCCATTGGTGTTGTCGATGCAGCAAAGGCATGTGCAGCGACAAAACAGGACTTCATAATGTATGCTGATGACCAAGCTCTGGTGGGAGAAGCCTGGGGCCAAATGATGTCTGAGATACAACAGTTCCTGAACAATGACAAGATTGTGGCCATCAATGCCATGTACTACAAGGATGGCAGCCTGAAGGCTGGACGAGGGTATGTGTTTGCTAAATATGTACACATGAATGAAGATGAACTTAATGTTGAATAAAAAACTGAATCCATATCTATTTTTGGTCTTGTGCAGGTCTGCCATCCATGAAATCACCAACCAATAGCTGAGCAACATGTTGCAAAATGGTGTTGACAGGGATCAGCCTCCAATGATGCATGGTATTTCAAGGTAAATCTGACGTAAAAAATGCGTACAATGACCTTATGATGCTATCAATTTACACAACTGTGTACTCTTGTACCATGCAGGTTTGATTTCACTTGGATGCTCTTAAGGCATAGCCTCTTGAGTACTTTGATCGTCCACATGAGCACCAAAATAATGAACCTTCATTACGAAGAAGTGACTGAGTGCCCAGGTGCAATGGAGAATGGCAAAAAGTGTACACACGATATCTACTTTGACTGGTGCGACAAGACCTATGTGTGCCTAGCTCATGGAAAACTGCATTCAGACCAAGGAGTACTGATGGTGACCCTCCATGCTGCAGGTGAAACCTAATATCTGTGTGCTCCATTGATTTCCGCAGAGACTTCTAGAACAATTGTAGTCACCTGTACATTCACACATTACTTGTTGCAGAGGGAGCACCTAAAAGAGCTGCAGTCACAGGACATCAAGCCCAGATATTTCTCTTCCAAGAAAGAACTTCTCAAATGATGAAGGCTGCAACACCAAAGGACCGTGACAAAATTTTTGCTGCAGGGGAACAGGCAGTTGATGGTCTTTGGTTACAAACCATGGTATGTAACAGAACGTTTCTTCCTAATGTCATCGTGGAGCATCAGTGCCTAATGTTCATTCACCTGTTCACCATAGATTCAAGTGAACAGTGGACGGGAGAGTCAAACGTATGAGGTACTTGAAGTGCACCCACCAGCGCGGGGAGACAAGGTAAGTACGTATATCACTTAACTTCCATCTGATATGCATTCAGTAAGATACATGTCTAACGCAATGTTCTAGACTCGCAGCAACGCACTACATCTCCTACAAGGTCCCGCTTCACAAGCCCACCACCAAATACTGGAATTCCAGTACCATCATCAGGTGTAAGTAAATCTGTACGAATGTGATGCATACATTTTCTTCCAAAATTCATGATAGCAACAATCACCTGTTTCCTAAAACTGCTGATTTTCTTTCCGTTATTGTCTGTAGGTTGGCCCCTCAAACGAGGAGGATTCCCTGATGAAAAACCTGTTGACATATTTGGAGGGTTGTATGACATCTCCTTCAAAATCTTCCACCGGACATCCTACAGAGGAAGACAACGCTCCAACTACAACTGAATTCAATACCATTAGATGGATTGCATTATTCAAAAATTGATAGTTTTTTACGTGTTTCGTTGTCTAGGCATGCAGGCTACGTCATGGTAAGTTTGATGTGTCCTTGTGTCTAGCTTCATTGCGTAAATTGATTCTAGTTTGTGATAGGCATTTCTCATGCACTACCACTTGCACATCATTGAATACAACAACAATCGCAGATCATATCCTAACAATGCCAACATGATTACCAAATTTTGACATGACCCAATTGACAGATTTGATGACCCGACCTATCTTTGGTGAGTCAATCCATACACACATGCATCCCATATGAGAACCACTATTTGCCATTGACATCCATAACAATGGATGTCGTCTAGTTCCATTGACCTGTCTAAAGTCCATACTATGTGGTGTTGGCGTACATTGGGAATCCTGGCTGGCCATAGCCACCCCGCGGTTCCGGAAGGGACCCCTTTGAAGAACCAGGCACATCGTCGTGGTTTGAGTGGGTTTCGTTTTAGTCCATATTAGATGCAGTGCATTGTTCAAACACCGATGGCCGTTTACATGTTTCGTCGTCTAGGCAAGCAGGCTACCTTGTGGTCAGTTTGGTGTGTCCTCGTGTCTAGCTTTGTATAGTAAACTGTGTCTAGTTTGTGATAGGTATTTCTCATTCGTTCCCACTTGCACATCATTGCATAAAACACCAACCACATATCATCTCTTGACAATGCCAATATGATTACCAACTTTCGACATGACCGAAGTGACAGATTTGATAACCCAATCTATCTTTGGCGACTCAATCCATGCACACATGTATCCCATATGTGAACCACTATTGTCGTTGACGTCGATAACAATGGATGTTGTCAAGTTCCATTGACATATGTAGAGTCCATAGTATGTGGTGTTGGCGTACATTGGGAATCCTGACTGGCCATAGCCACCCCGCAGTTCCAGAAGGGACCCCTTTGAAGAACCAACCACGGCGTCGTGGTTTGATTGGGTTTCGGTTCAGTCCATATTAGATGCACTGCATTGTTCAAACACCGATGGTCGTTGACTTGTTTTGTCATCTATGCATGCAAGCTACGTCGTGGTCAGTTTGGTGTGTCATTGTGTCTAGCTTCATTGCGTAAAGTGATTCTAGTTTGTGATAGGAACATCTCATTCATTCCCATTTGCACAACATTGCATACAACACCAACCTCAATTGATCTCTTGAGAATATCAACATGATTACCACCTTTCGACATGACCCCATTGACACATTTGATGACCCAACCTATCTTCAACGACTCGATCCATGAACACATGCATCCCATCTGTGAACCACTTTGTCGTTGACATCCGAAACAATGGATGTCGTCAAGTTCCATTGACCTGTAGAAAGTCCATAGCATGTGGTGTTGGGTTACATTGGGAATCCTGACTGGCCATAGCCACCCCGCGGTTCCAGAAGGGACCCCTTAGAAGAACCGACCACATCGTTGTGGTTTAATTTGGTGTCAGTTCAGTGCATATTAGATGCATTGGATTGTTCAAACATCAATGGCCATTGACATGTTTCATCGTCTAGGCATGTAGGCTACGTCATGGTCAGTTTGGTGTGTCGTAATTGTTCAATGAGTAAGGGGTCCCTTACTTGTTCTAAGTAAGGGATGACATTGTTGATTTTCTTGTTCACCTATGCGTGGAACGAGCGAGCCTCAAGAAAATAGAAGCAAAAAAAGGGGGGGAAATGAAAGCAAAATTCTTCTTGTGTACTAAAAACGAGGAAATAAAATTGAATGAATTCATTCCACTTTAACTATACCTCACAATATGCTCATGGATTGAACGGACGCATTTTGTGCATGTTCACATAGAAGAAATAAGTTATCATATTCAACTCCGTCATTCCCACTTTTTTCCCATCTCTTTACACCCTTAACTCATCATGTACATCAGTACTTTCCAATTCTTACCTAGGAACACCACACAAGGGTGTTCCGTCCATCCTAATAGTGCCGAGAGGCCATCGGCAAAAAAAATTGGTGTGGACAGACCAATCATAAAATCAGATTTTTTGTAAGAAAAGTGAACTCAATACGGTTACTATGTAACCCAAACATCATTTCATAAATTCATACGCACATAATAGAAGACTAGTAACACATTTTTGTGATGAAGAACCCCCTTTGAAGTCATCATACGTTTCTCATTAGTCCCAGGATGACATAGTTGACTGTCTCGTTGTCTATGCGCAGAAAGAGTGAGCCTCAAGAAGACATCGAAGATTTTTTTTTGGGCAAATATATCCGAGCTGCCGCGTATGTGCCCCACACCTATAACGACTGCCGTACAAAGATCTTGACGTTGGAAGGGACCTGTTTTGTAAGCGTATACAGGAGAAATGTCGACTTCGGAATCTGATGTCCAAACAATGCCGTGTTCGTATTTCATCTATATCGACGACTGCTACCCCTAAACTTGTCTTTCCTGTAGACCGTATTGTACGCGGAGCAAAATGAATAGCGACTCCTAAGAGAGCATAATGTCATTGAATAGGATCAAAGATCTTTCTTTCCGACTTTGCATCCTTCCGTTAAGTGCAGAAAAACATCATCGGAAACGGAAGGCAAGGAGGAGGACATCGACACCGAAACACGATCCGAGCTTCAACATCCGCCAAAAACAACGTACAAGATATGCCGAAAACGTTAATAGGGTTAGAAACACTACAGCCGGAAAAACGAATGTCAGTATGGGCCAAAACCGTACCAGAATATCAAACGATTGCGACTCCAGCACAACAGACAATCCATGGTTTGATCCAAAAGTAAATATGCAAATTGGTACCCATATCTGTACATAAAAGCTAAAATAATATATATTACACCTGATAAATAAAATCAATATTGACAGATATAAATAAAGGTAAAGCTATAGGTATCGATATGAATATGGATTTGCATATGGAGAAAGATAAATACATGCATATACAAATAGATATAGCTATTGATATAGATATAAATTGATATATGAAAACAGATATAATTATTGATATAGGAATACATATCAATATAGATATAACCATAACAATAGTGGTACATATAGATTTATACATAGATATAGAAATAGATATATAAACAGATTTAGATATAGATATAGTATAGATATAGATATTGATATAGATAAAGATACAGATATAGATATAGATATAGATATAGATATAGA
>SZWC01018771.1:29680-44165 GCA_023375785.1 Penium margaritaceum | reverse complement strand
GATGCCTTTACCTGATTCTTGTGCCTGATGCTTGTTCCTGCTTCTTGTGCCTGATGCTTGTGCATCATGCTTGTGGCTGATGCTTGTGCCTGATGCCGGTACCTGGTCCTGGTGCCTGATGCTGGTGCCCAAAGCTTGTGCCTGATCCTTGTGCCTGATGCTTGTGCCTGAATCTTATGCCTGATTCGTGTGCCTGCTGCTTGTGCCTGATGCTTGTGCGTAATGCTTGTGCCTGATGCTTGTGCCTGATGCTTGTGCCTGATGTTTGCACCCGATGCTTGTGCCCTATGTTTGTGCCCGATGCTTGTGCCCGATGCTTATGCCTGATTCTTGAGCCTGCTGTTTATGCCTGATACGTGTGCCTAATCCTTGTGCCTGATGCTTCTGCTTAATGTTTGTACCTCATGCTTGTGCCTCATGCTTGTACCTCATGCTTGTGCCTCATGATTTTGCCTCATTATTTTTGCCTCATGCTTGTGCCTGAATCGTTTTCCTGATGCTTGTGCATGATGGTTGTTCCTGAAGCTTGTGCCTGATGCTTGTGCCTGATGCTTGTGACCAATGCTTCTGCCTGACACTTGTGCCTGATGCTTGTGCCTGATGCTTGTGCCTGATTTCTAATGCCTGTTTCTTGTGTCTGATGCTTGTGCCCGATGCTCGTGCCTGATGCATGTGCCTGATGCTTGTGCCTGAAGCTTGTGCCTGATTCTTGTGCCTGATGCTTGTGCCTGATGCTTGTGCCTGATTCTTGTGCCTGATGCTTGTGCTTGATGCTTGTGCCTGCTTCTTGTGCCTAAGGCTTGTGCCGGACTCTTGTGCCTGGTTCTTGTGCCCGGTGCTTGTGCCTAATGCTTGTGCCTGATTCTTGTGGCTGATGATTGTGCCTAATGCGTGAGTGTGATGCTTGTGCATGATGATTGTGCCTGATGCTTGTATCTTATGCTTGTGCCTGATACTTGTGCCTGAGACTTGAACCTGATGCTTGTGCCTGATGCTTGTTCCTGATTCGTTTTCCTGATGCTTGTGCCTGATGCTTGTGCCTGATGTTTGTGCCTGATGCTTGTGCCTGATGATTGTGCCTGTTGCTTGTGCCTGATCTTTGTGTCTTATGCTTGTGCCTGATGCTTGTGCCCGATGTTGTGCCTGATGCTTGTGCCTAGTGCTTCTATCTGATGCTTGCGCCTGATGCTTGCACCTGATTCTTGTACCCGATGCTTATGCCCGATGGTTGTGCCCGATGCTTCTGCCTGATTCTTGTGCCTGATGCTTGTGCCTGATGCGTAAGCCTGATGTTTGTGCCTGATGCTTGAGCCTGATGCTTGTGCCTGATGCTTGTGCCTGATTCTTGGGCCTTATGCTTGTGCCTGATGCTTGTGCCTGATGCTTGTGCTTGATGTTTGCGCTTGATGCTTGTGCCTGATCCTTGTGCTTGCTTATTGTGCCTGATTCTTGTGCCTGATGCTTGAACCTGATGGTTGTGCCTGATGCTTGTGCCTGAAATTTGTGCCTGATTGTTGTACCCAAGGCTTGTGCCCGATGCTTGTGCCTGATGCTTGCGCCTGATACTTATACCTGATGCTCTTAACTGATGCTTGTGCCTGATTCCTGTACCTGATACTTGTTCCTGATGCTTGTGCCTGATGCATGTGCCTGATTCTTGTGCCCGTTTCTTGTGCCTGATACTTGTGCCTGAGTATTGTGCCTGATGCTTGTGCCTGATGCTTGTGCGTAATGCTTGTTTCTTACTCTCGTTCCTGATGCTTGTGCCGTATTTTGTGCCTGATGCTTGTGCCTGATGCTTGGACCTGATTCTTGTTGCCCGATGCTTATGCCTAACGCTTGTGCCCGATGCTTATGCGTAATGCATGTGCCCGATGCTTGTGCCCGATGCTTGTGCCTGATTCTTGTGCCTGATGCTTGTGCCTGATGCTGATGCCTGATGCTTGTGCCTGATGCTTCTGCCTGCTTCTTGTGCCTGGTTGTTGTGCCCAAGGCTTGTGCCCGATGCTTGTGCCTGATTCTTGTGCCTGATGCTTGTGCCTGATGCTGATGCCTGATGCTTGTGCCTGATGCTTCTGCCTGCTTCTTGTGCCTGGTTGTTGTGCCCAAGGCTTGTGCCCGATGCTTGTGCCAGATGCTTTTGCTTGATGCTTGTGACTGATGCTTGTGCCTCATGCTTGTACCTGATATTTTTTCCTGATGCTTGTACCTCATGCTTTTGCCTCATGCTCGTGCCTCATGCTTGAGCCACATTCTTTTGCCTCATGCTTTTGCCTGATGCTTGTGCCTGATGCTTCTGCCTGATGCTTGTGCCTGATGCTTGTGCCTGATGCTTGTGCCTGATTCTTGTGCCTGATGCTTGTGCCTGATTCTTGTGCCGGATTCTTGTGCCTAATGCTTGTGCCTGATCCTTGTGCCCCATTCTTCCACCTGATTCTTCTGCCTCATGCTTGTGCCTGATGCTTGTGCCTGCTGCTCCTGCCTGATGCTCGTGCCTGAAGCTTGTGCTTGATGCTTTTGCCTGATGCTTGTGCTTGATGCTTGTGCCTGGTGCTTGTGCCTGATACTTGTTCCTGCTTCTTGTGCCTGATGCTTTTGCCTCATGCTTGTGCCTGATGCTTGTGCCTGATGCTTGTGCCTGATTCTTGTGCCTGATGCTTTTGCCTCATGCTTGTGCCTGATGCTTGTGCCTGATGTGGGTGCCTCATCCTGGTGCCTGATGCTGGTGCCTGATGCTTGTGCCTGATGCTTGTGCCTGATTCTTGTGCCTGCTGCTTGTACATGATGCTTGCACCTGATGCTTGCGCCTGATGCTTGTGCATGATGCTTGTGCCCGATATTTGTGCCCGATGCTTGTGCCTGATTCCTGTACCTACTGCTTGTCCCTAATGCTTGTGTTTCATGGTTGTGCCTCATGCTTGTGCCTCATTCTTGTGCCTCATGCTTGTGCCTGATGCTTGTGCTTGATACTTGTGCCTGATGCTTGTGCGTGATGCTTGTGCCTGATGCTTGTGCTTGATACTTGTGCCTGATGCTTGTGCGTGATGCTTGTGCCTGATGCTTGTGCTTGATGCTTGGGCCTGATGCTTGTGCCTGATTCTTGTTCCTAATGCTTGTGCCTGATGCTTGTGCCTGATTCTTGTGCCTGATGCTTCTGCCTCATGCTTTTGCCCGATGCTTGTGCCTGATTCTTGTGCCCGATGATTGTTCCTCATGCTTGTACAACATGTTTGTGCCCAATTCCTGTGTCTGATTCTTGTGCCTCATGCTTGTGCCTGATGCTTGTGTCCAATGCTTGTGTCTGATGCTCGTGCCTTATGCTTGTGCCTGACGCTTGTGCGTGATGTTTGTGCCTGATGCTTGTTCCTGATGCATGTTCCTGATGCTTGTGCCTGATGCTTGTGACTGATTCTTGTTCCTGCATGTTGTGTGTGATGGTTTTGCCTCATGCTTTTGCCTGATGCTTGTGCCAGATGCTGTTGCCTGATCCTGGTGCCTGATGCTGGTGCCTGATGCTTGTGCCTGATGCTTGTGCCTGAATCTTGTGCCTGATTCTTGTGTCTGCTACTTGTGCCTGATGCTTGCGCTTGATGTTTGTGCCTGATGCTTGTGCCCGATGCTTGTTCCTGATGCTTGTGCCCGATGCTTGTGCCCGATGTTTCTGCCCGATCCTTGTGCCCGATGCTTGTGCCTGATTCTTGTGGCTGCTGCTTGTGCCTGATGCTTTTGCCTGATGCTTTTGCCTCATGCTTGTGCCTCATGCTTGTGCGTCATGCTTGTGCCTCATGCTTGTACCTCATACTTGTTTCTCATGCTTTGGCCTCGTGCTTGTGCCTCATGCTTGTGCCTGATTCTTGTTCCTGATGCTTGTGCCTCATGCTTGTTCCTTATGCTTGTGCCTGATGCTTGTGCCTGATGCTTGTGCTTGATGCTTGGGCCTGATGCTTGTGCCTGATTCTTGTGGCTGCTGCTTGTGCCTGATGCTTTTGCCTGATGCTTTTGCCTGTTGCTTGTGCCTGATGCTTGTGCGTCATGCTTGTGCCTCATGCTTGTACCTCATACTTGTTTCTCATGCTTTGGCCTCGTGCTTGTGCCTCATGCTTGTGCCTGATGCTTGTGCTTGATGCTTGGGCCTGATGCTTGTGCCTGATTCTTGTGGCTGCTGCTTGTGCCTGATGCTTTTGCCTGATGCTTTTGCCTGTTGCTTGTGCCTGATGCTTGTGCGTCATGCTTGTGCCTCATGCTTGTACCTCATACTTGTTTCTCATGCTTTGGCCTCGTGCTTGTGCCTCATGCTTGTGCCTGATGCTTGTGCTTGATGCTTGGGCCTGATGCTTGTGCCTGATTCTTGTGGCTGCTGCTTGTGCCTGATGCTTTTGCCTGATGCTTTTGCCTGTTGCTTGTGCCTGATGCTTGTGCGTCATGCTTGTGCCTCATGCTTGTACCTCATACTTGTTTCTCATGCTTTGGCCTCGTGCTTGTGCCTCATGCTTGTGCCTGATGCTTGTGCTTGATGCTTGGGCCTGATGCTTGTGCCTGATTCTTGTGGCTGCTGCTTGTGCCTGATGCTTTTGCCTGATGCTTTTGCCTGTTGCTTGTGCCTGATGCTTGTGCGTCATGCTTGTGCCTCATGCTTGTACCTCATACTTGTTTCTCATGCTTTGGCCTCGTGCTTGTGCCTCATGCTTGTGCCTGATGCTTGTGCTTGATGCTTGGGCCTGATGCTTGTGCCTGATTCTTGTGGCTGCTGCTTGTGCCTGATGCTTTTGCCTGATGCTTTTGCCTGTTGCTTGTGCCTGATGCTTGTGCGTCATGCTTGTGCCTCATGCTTGTACCTCATACTTGTTTCTCATGCTTTGGCCTCGTGCTTGTGCCTCATGCTTGTGCCTGATGCTTGTGCTTGATACTTGTGCCTGATGCTTGTGCGTGATGCTTGTGCCTGATGCTTGTGCCCGATGCTTGTGCCCGATGCCTTTGCCTGATTCTTGAGCGTGCTGCTTGTGCCTGATGCTTGTGCCTGATGCTTGTTCCTGTTGCTTCTGCTTGATGATTGTGCCTCATCCTTGTACCTCATGCTTGTGCCTCATGCTTTTGCCATATTTTTGTGCCTGATGCTTGTGCCTGATTCTTGTTCCCGATTCTTGTGCCTGATACTTGTTCCTGATGATTGTGCCTGATGCTTGTGCCTGATGCTTGTGCCTGATGCATTTGCCTGATGTTTGTGCCTAATTCCCTTGCCTGATTCTTGTACCTGACGCTTGTGCCTGATGCTTGTGCCTGATTCTTGCTCCTGATTATTGTGCCTGATGCTTTTACCTGATGCTTGTGCCTGATGCTTGTGCCTGATTCTTGTGCCTGATGCTTTTACCTGATGCTTGTGCCTGATGCTTGTGCCTGATGCTTATGCCTGATTCTTTTGCCTGATGCATGTGCCTGATGCTTGTGCCTGATGCTTGTGCCTGATTCTTTTGCCTTATGCTTGTGACTGATGCTTTTGAATGGTGCTTGTTCCTGATGATTGCATGTAATGCTTGTGCCACATGCTTGTGCCTGATGCTTGTCCCTGAATCTTGTGCCTGATTCGTGTGTCTGCTGCTTGTGCCTGATGCTTGCGCTTGATGTTTGTGCCTGATGCTTGTGCCTGATGCTTGTTCCTGATGCTTGTGCCCGATGCTTGTGCCCGATGTTTCTGCCCGATCCTTGTGCCCGATGCTTGTGCCTGATTCTTGTGGCTGCTGCTTGTGCCTGATGCTTTTTCCTGATGCTTTTTCCTCATGCGTGTTCCTCATGCTTGTGCGTCATGCTTGTGCCTCATGCTTGTACCTCATACTTGTTTCTCATGCTTTGGCCTCGTGCTTGTGCCTCATGCTTGTGCCTGATTCTTGTTCCTGATGCTTGTGCCTCATGNCTTGTGCCTGATGCTTTTGCCTGATGCTTTTGCCTCATGGTTGTGCCTCATGCTTGTGCGTCATGCTTGTGCCTCATGCTTGTACCTCATACTTGTTTCTCATGCTTTGGCCTCGTGCTTGTGCCTCATGCTTGTGCCTGATTCTTGTTCCTGATGCTTGTGCCTCATGGTTGTTCCTGATGCTTGTGCCTGATGCTTGTGCCCGATGTTGTGCCTGATGCTTGTGCCAGATGCTTGTGCCTGATGCTTGTGCCTGATGATTGTGCGTGATGCTAGTGCCTCATTCTTGTGCCTGATTCTTCTGCCTCATTCTTGTGCCTCATGCTTGTGCCTCATGCTTGTGCCTCATGCTTGTGCCTCATGCTTGTGCCCGTTCCTTATTGCCTGATGCTTGTGCCCGTTGCTCGTGCATGATGCATGTGCCTAAAGCTTGTGCCTGCAGCTTGTGCCTGACGCTTGTGCCTGATGCTTATGCCTGATACTTGTGACTGATGCTTTTGGCTGATTTGTGTGCCTGATGCTCATGCCTGATGCTCGTGCCTTGTTTCTGTGCCTGATGCTTGTGCCTGATGTGTGTGCTTGATGCTTGTGCCTGACCCTTGAGCCCGATTCTTGCTTCTGATTCTTGTGCCTGATGCTTGTGTCTGATGCTTGTGCCTGATACTCATACCTGATGCCTTTGCCTGACACTTGTGCTTGATGCTTGTGCCTGATTCTTGTTCCTGATTCTTGTTCCTGATGCTTGTGCCTGATTCTTGTGCCTCATGCTTGTGCCTGATGCTTGTGTTTCATGCTCGTGTCTGATGCTCGTGCCTGATGCTTGTGCCTGACGCTTATGCGTGATGTTTGTGCCTGATGCTTGCACATGAATCTTGTGCCTGATTCGTGTGCCTGCTGCTTGTGCCTGATGCTTGCGCCTGATGCTTGTGCCTGATTCTTGTGCCCGATGCTTGTGCTTTATGCTAGTTCCCAATGCTTGTGCCCTATGTTTGTGCCCGATGCTTGTGCCCAATGCCTTTGCCTGATTCTTGAGCGTGCTGCTTGTGCCTGATGCTTGTGCCTGATGCTTGTTCCTGTTGCTTCTGCTTGATTCTTGTGCCTCATCCTTGTACCTCATGCTTGTGCCTCATGCTTTTGCCATATTCTTGTGCCTCATGCTTGTGCCTGATTCTTGTTCCCGATTCTTGTGCCTGATACTTGTTCCTGATGATTGTGCCTGATGCTTGTGCCTGATGCTTGTGCCTGATGCATGTGCCTGATGTTTGTGCCTAATGCCCTTGCCTTATTCTTGTACCTGACGCTTGTGCCTGATGCTTGTGCCTGATTCTTGCTCCTAATTATTGTGCCTGATGCTTTTACCTTATGCTTTTGCCTGATGCTTGTGCCTGATGCTTATGCCTGATTCTTTTGCCTGATGCATGTGCCTGATGCTTGTGCCTGATTCTTTTGCCATATTCTTGTGACTGATGCTTTTGAATGGTGCTTGTTCCTGATGATTGCATGTAATGCTTGTGCCACATGCTTGTGCCTGATGCTTGTGCCTTATTATTTTGCCTCATGCTTATGCCTCATTCTTCTGCCTCATGCTTGCGCCTCATTCTTGTGCCAAATTCTTTTGCCTTATGCTTATGCCTGATGCTTGTGCCTGATGCTCATGCCTGATGATTTTGCATGATGCTTGTGCCCCATTATTGTGCTCGATGCTTGTGCCTCATGCTTGTGCCTCATGCTTGTGCCTCATGCTTGTGCCCCATGCTTGTGCCTCATGCTTGTGCCTGATGCTTGTGCCTGTTGCTTTTGCCTGATGCTTAAGCCCGATGCTCGTGCGTGATGCATGTGCCTGATGTTTGTGCCTGCAGCTTGTGCCTGATGCTTGTTCCTTATGCTTGTGCCTGATGCTTGTGCCTGATGCTTGTGCCTGATACTTGTGCCTGATTCTTGTGCCTGATGCTTGTGCCCCATGCTTGTGCCCAATGCTTGTGCCTGATGCTTGTGCCTGATGCTTGTGCCTGATGCTCGTGCCTGATGCTCGTGCCTGATGCTTGTGCCTGATGCTTGTGCCTGATTCTTGTGACTGATGCTTTTGCCTCATGCTTGTGCCTGATGCTCGTGCCTGATGCTCGTGCCTGATGCTTGTGCCTGATGCCTGTGCGTCATGCTTGTGCCTGATGCTTGTTCCTGATGCTTGTGACTGATGATTGTGCCTGATTCTTGTGCCTGATGCTTGTGCCATACCCTTGTGCCTGATTCTTACTCCTGATTCTTGTGCCTCATCCTTCTGCCTGATGCTTGTGTCCAATGCTTGTCCCTGATCCTCGTGCCTGATGCTTGTGCCTGACGCTTGTGTTTGATTCTTGTGCCTGATGCTTGTGCCTGATTGTTGTGCCTTATGCGTGTGCCTAATTGTTGTGCCTGATTCTTGTACCTTATGCTTGTGCCTGATGCTTGTGCCTGATACTTGGGCCTGATTCTTGTGCCTGATTCTTGTGCCCCGTGCTTTTTCCTGATGCTTGTCCCCAATGCTTGTACCTGATGCTTGTGCATGATTCTTGTGCCTCATTCATGTGCCTGATTCTTGTGCCCGTTGCCTGTGCCTGATTCTTGTGCCCGATGCTCGTGCCTGATGCATGTGTCTGAAGCTTGTGCCTGCAGCTTGTGCCTGATGCTTGTGCCTGATGCTTGTCCCTGATGCTTGTTCCAGATTCTTGTGCCTGATGTTTTGCCTGATTCTTGTGCCTGATTCTAGTGCCCCAATCTTGTGCCTTATGCTTGCGCCTGATGCTTGTGTCTGATGCTTGTGCCTGATTCTTTTGCCTGATTCTTGTTCCTCCTTCTTGTGCCTGATGCTTGTGCCTCATGCTTGTGCCAGATGCTTGTGCCTAATGCTAATGCCTGATCCTGGTGCCTCATGCTGGTGCCTGATGCTTGTGCCTGATCTTTGTGCCTGAATCTTGTGCCTGATTTGTGTGCCTGCTGCTTGTGCCTGATGCTTGCACCTGATGCATGTGCCTGATGCTTGTGCCGGATTCTTGTTCCTGCTTCTTGTGCTTGATGCTTTTGCCTCATGCTTGTGCCTGATGCTTGTGCCTGATGCTGGTACCTCATCCTGGTGCCTGATGTTTGTGCCTGATGCTTGAACCTGATGCTTGTGCCTGATGCTTGTGTTGTGACTTGTGCCTGATGCTTGTGTCCGATGCTTGTGCCTGCATCTTGTGCATGATTCTTGTGCCTGATGCTTGTGCCTGATGCTTGTTCCTGATGCTTGAGCCTGATGCCCTTACCTGATGCTTGTGCCTGATGCTTGTGCCTAAAGCTTGTGCCTGATGCTTGTGCCTGATTCTTGTGCCCGATGCTCCTGCCTGATGCTTGTGCCTGATCCTTGTGCCCCATTCTTCCGCCTGATTTTTGTGCCTCATGCTTGTGCTTGATGCTTGTGCCTGATGCTTTTGCCTGATGTTTGTGCCTGTACCTGTGTCTGATGCTTGTGCCTTCTGCTTGTTCCTGCTTCTTATGCCTGATGCTTTTGCCTCAAGCTTGTGCCTGATGCTTGTGCCTGATTCTTGTGCCCGATGCTCCTGCCTGATGCTTGTGCCTGATCCTTGTGCCCCATTCTTCCGCCTGATTTTTGTGCCTCATGCTTGTGCTTGATGCTTGTGCCTGATGCTTTTGCCTGATGTTTGTGCCTGTACCTGTGTCTGATGCTTGTGCCTTCTGCTTGTTCCTGCTTCTTATGCCTGATGCTTTTGCCTCAAGCTTGTGCCTGATGCTTGTGCCTGATTCTTGTGCCCGATGCTCCTGCCTGATGCTTGTGCCTGATCCTTGTGCCCCATTCTTCCGCCTGATTTTTGTGCCTCATGCTTGTGCTTGATGCTTGTGCCTGATGCTTTTGCCTGATGTTTGTGCCTGTACCTGTGTCTGATGCTTGTGCCTTCTGCTTGTTCCTGCTTCTTATGCCTGATGCTTTTGCCTCAAGCTTGTGCCTGATGCTTGTGCCTGATTCTTGTGCCCGATGCTCCTGCCTGATGCTTGTGCCTGATCCTTGTGCCCCATTCTTCCGCCTGATTTTTGTGCCTCATGCTTGTGCTTGATGCTTGTGCCTGATGCTTTTGCCTGATGTTTGTGCCTGTACCTGTGTCTGATGCTTGTGCCTTCTGCTTGTTCCTGCTTCTTATGCCTGATGCTTTTGCCTCAAGCTTGTGCCTGATGCTTGTGCCTGATTCTTGTGCCCAATGCTTGTGCCTGATTCTTGTGCCGGATACTTGAGCCTAATGCTTGTGCCTGATCCTTGTGCCCCATTCTTCCGCCTGATTTTTGTGCCTCATGCTTGTGCTTGATGATTGTGCCTGATGCTTTTGCCTGATGTTTGTGCCTGTACCTGTGTCTGATGCTTGTGCCTTCTGCTTGTTCCTGCTTCTTATGCCTGATGCTTTTGCCTCAAGCTTGTGCCTGATGCTTGTGCCTGATGCTGGTGCCTCATCCTGGTACCTGATGCTGGTGCCTGATGCTTGTGCCTGATGCTTGTGCCCGATATTTGTGCCTGATGCTTGTGCCTGATGCTTCTGCCTGATTCTTGTGCCTGCTGCTTCTCCCTTATGCTTGTGCATGATGCTTGTGCCTCATGCTTGTGCCTCATGCTTGTGCCTCATTCTTGTGCCTCATGCTTGTGCCTGATGCTTGTGCTTGATACTTGTGCCTGATGCTTGTGCCTGATGCTTTTGCCTGATGCTTCTGCCTGATGCTTGTGCCTGTTGCTTGTGCCTGATGCTTGTATCTGATGCTTGTGCCCAATGCTTGTGCCTGATTCTTGTGCCCGATGCTCCTGCCTGATGCTTGTGCCTGATCCTTGTGCCCGATTCTTGCGCCTGATGCTTGTGCCCAATGCTTGTGCCTGATTCTTGTGCCCGATGCTCCTGCCTGATGCTTGTGCCTGATCCTTGTGCCCGATTCTTGCGCCTGATTCTTGTGCGTCATGCTTGTGCCTGATGCTTGTGCCTGATGCTTGTGCGTGATGTTTGTGCCTGATGCTTGTGCCTGATGCTTGTGCCTGATGCTTGTGCTTGATGCTTGTGACGGATTCTTGTTCCTGCATCTTGTGCCTGATGCTGGTCCCTGACCCTGGTGCCTGATGCTGGTGCCTGATGCTTTTGCCTGATGCTTGTGCCTGAATCTTGTGCCTGATTCGTGTGCCTGCTGCTTGTGCCTGATGTTTGCGCTTGATGTTTGTGCCTGATGCTTGTGCCCGATGCTTGTGCCTGATGCTTGTACCCGATGCTTATGCCCGATGTTTGTCCCTGATGCTTGTGTCCGATGCTTGTGCCTGATTCTTGTGCCTGATGCTTGTGCCTGATGCTCGTGCCTGATGCTCGTGCCTGATGCTCGTGCCTGATGCTCGTGCCTGATGCTCGTGCCTGATGCTCGTGCCTGATGCTCGTGCCTGATGCTCGTGCCTGATGCTCGTGCCTGATGCTCGTGCCTGATGCTCGTGCCTGATGCTCGTGCCTGATGCTCGTGCCTGATGCTCGTGCCTGATGCTCGTGCCTGATGCTCGTGCCTGATGCTCGTGCCTGATGCTCGTGCCTGATGCTCGTGCCTGATGCTCGTGCCTGATGCTCGTGCCTGATGCTCGTGCCTGATGCTCGTGCCTGATGCTCGTGCCTGATGCTCGTGCCTGATGCTCGTGCCTGATGCTCGTGCCTGATGCTCGTGCCTGATGCTCGTGCCTGATGCTCGTGCCTGATGCTCGTGCCTGATGCTCGTGCCTGATGCTCGTGCCTGATGCTCGTGCCTGATGCTCGTGCCTGATGCTCGTGCCTGATGCTCGTGCCTGATGCTCGTGCCTGATGCTCGTGCCTGATGCTCGTGCCTGATGCTCGTGCCTGATGCTCGTGCCTGATGCTCGTGCCTGATGCTCGTGCCTGATGCTCGTGCCTGATGCTCGTGCCTGATGCTCGTGCCTGATGCTCGTGCCTGATGCTCGTGCCTGATGCTCGTGCCTGATGCTCGTGCCTGATGCTTGTGCCTGATACTTGTGCCCGATGCTTGTGCCTGATGCTTGTACCCGATGCTTGTGCCCGATGCTTGTCCCTGATGCTTGTGCCTGATGCTTGCGCCTGATGCTTGTGCCGGAGGCTTGTTGCCTTCTGCTTGTGCCTGATGCTTGTGCCTGATGCTCGTGCCTGATGCTTGTGCCTGATGCTTGTGCCGGATGCTTGTTGCCTTCTGCTAGTGCCGGATTCTTGTTGGCTTCTGCTTATGCCTGATGCTTGTGCCTGATGCTTGTGCCTGATGCTTGAGCCTCGTGCTTGTGCCTCATGCTTGTGCCTCATGGATGTGCCTCATGCTTTTGCCTCATTCTTTTGCCTGATGATTGTGCCTGATGCTTGTGCCTGATGCTTGTGCCTGTTGCTTGTGCCTGATGCTTGTGCCCAATGCTCGTTCCTGATGAATGTGCCTGATTCTTGAGCCTGCTGCTTGTGCCTTATGCTTGTACCTGATGCTTGTGCCTGATGCTTGTGCCTGATGCTTGTGACTAATTCTTGTGCCTGATGCGTGTGCCTGATGCTTGTGCCTGATGATTTTGTCTTATTCTTGTGCCTGATCCTTTTGCCCGATGTTGTGCCTGATGCTTGTGCCTGATTCTTCTGCCTGCTGCTTGTGCCTGATGATTGTGCGTGATGCTAGTGCCTCATTCTTGTACCTGATTCTTGTGCCTCATGCTTGTACCTCATGCTTTTGCTTGATGCTTGTGCCCATTGCTAGTGCCTGATGCTTGTGCCCGATGCTCGTGCATGATGCATGTGCCTGAAGCTTGTGCCTGCAGCTTGTGCCTGATGCTTGTGCCAGATTCTTATGCCTGACTCTTGTGCCTGGTGCTTGTGCCTGATGCTTGTGCCTGATACTTGTGACGGATGCTTTTGGCTGATTCTGGTGCCTGATGCTCATGCCTGATGCTCGTCCCTGATGCTTGTGCCTGATGCTTGTGTCTGATGCTTGTGCCTGATGCTTGTTCCTGATGCTTGTGCCTGACCCTTGTGCCCGATTCTTGCTCCTGATTCTTGTGCCTCATGCTTCTGCCTGATGCTTGTGTCCGCTGCTTGCGCCTGATGCTCGTGCCTGATGCCTGTGCCTGACGCTTGTGGTTCATGCTTGTGCCTGATGCTTGTGCCTGACTCGTTTGCCTCATGCTTGTGCCTGATTCTTGTGCCTAGTGCTTGTTCCTGCTTCTAGTGCCTGATGCTTGTACCTCATGCTTGTATCTGATGCTTGTGCCTGATGCTGGTGCCTGATCCTGGTGCCTGATGCTGGTGCCTGATGCTTGTGCCTCATCCTTGTGCCTGATGCTTGTGCATGAATCTTGTGCCTGATTTGTATGCCTGCTGCTTGTGCCTGATGCTTCCTCCTGATTCTTTTGACTGATGCTTGTGCCCGATGCTTGTGCCTGATCCTAGTGCCCGATGCCTGTGCCCAATGTTTGTGCCCTATGCGTGTGCCTGATGCCTGAGCCTGATGCATGCGCCTGATTTTTGTGCCTGCTACTTGTGCCTGATTCTTGTGCCTGATGCTTGTGCCTGTTGCTTCTTCTTGATTATTGTGCCTCATCCTTGTACCCCATGCTTGTGCCTCATTCTTTTTCCTCATCCTTGTCCCTCATGCTTGTGCCTGATTCTTGTTCCCGATTCTTGTCCCTGATGCTTGTTCCTGATGCTTGTGCCTGATGCTTGGGCCTGATACTTGTGCTTGATGCTTGTGCCTGATTCTTGTTCCCGATTCTTGTGCATGATGCTTGTTCCTGATGCTTGTGCTTGATGCTTGTGCCTGATTCTTTTGCCTACTGCCCTTGCCTGATGCTTGTACCTGACGCTTGTGCCTGATACTTGCTCCTGATTCTTGTGCCTGATGCTTGTGCCTAATGCTTGTGCCTTATGCTTGTGCCTGATTCTTTTGCCTTATCCTTGTGCCTGATGCTTTTGCCTGATGCTTGTGCCTGATGATTGTGTCTGATGCGTGTGCCTCATGCTTCTGCCTGATGCTTGTGCCTAATGCTTGTGCCTCATTCTTATGCCTCATGCTTCTGCCTCATTCTTTTGCCTTATGCTTATACCTGATGCTTGTGCCTGATGATTGTGTCTGATGCGTGTGCCTCATGCTTCTGCCTGATGCTTGTGCCTAATGCTTGTGCCTCATTCTTATGCCTCATGCTTCTGCCTCATGCTTGTGCCTCATGCTTCTGCCTAATTCTTTTGCCTTATGCTTATACCTGATGCTTGTGCCTGATGCTTATGCCTGATGATTGCGTGTGATACTTGTGCCCCATGCTTGTGCGCGATGCTTGTGCATCATGTTTGTCCCTAATGCTTGTACCTCATGCTTGTGGCTCATGCTTGTGCCTCATGCTTGTGCCTCATGCTTGTGCCTCATGCTTGTGCCTGTTGCTTTTGCCTGATGTTTGTGCCCGAAGCTCGTGCCTGATGCATGTGCCTGATGCTTGTCCCTGCAGCTTGTGCCTGATGCTTGTGCCTGATGCTTGTGCCTGATGCTTGTGCCTGATGCTTTTGCCTGATGCTTGTGCCTGATGCT
>SZWC01018771.1:2502-15001 GCA_023375785.1 Penium margaritaceum | reverse complement strand
TTGTGCCTGATGCTTGTGCCTGATTCTTTTGCCTTATGCTTATGCTTTATGCTTGTGCCTGATGCTTGTTCCTGATGATTGTGCGTGATGCTTGTGCCTCATGATTGTGCCTCATGCTTGTGCCTCATGCTTTTGCCTCATGGTTTGTGCCTCATGCTTGTGCATCATGCTTGTGCCTCATTCTTGTGCCTCATGCTTGTGCCTGATGCATGGTCCTGATCATTGTTCCTGCAGCTTGTGCCTGATTTTTGTGCCTGATGCTCGTGCCAGATGCATGTGCCTGATGCTTGTGCCTGATGCTTGCGCCTGATGCTTGTGCCTGAATCTTTTGGCTGATGCTCATGCCTGATGCTCGTGCCTAATGCTTATGCCTGATGCTTGTTCCTTATGCTCGAGATTCTTGTGCCTCATGATTTTGCCTGATTCTTGTGTCCGATGCTTGTGCCTGATGCTCGTGCATGATGCTTTAACCGTACGCTTGTGCTTGATGCTTGTGCCTGAGGCTTGTGCCTGATTCTTGTGCCTGATGCTTGTACCTGATGCTTGTGCCTGATGCTTGTGCCTGACGCTTGTGCCTGATGCTTGTGCCTGACGCTTGTGCCTGATGCTTGTGCCTGACGCTTGTGCCTGATGCTTGTGCCTGACGCTTGTGCCTGATGCTTGTGCCTGACGCTTGTGCCTGATGCTTGTGCCTGACGCTTGTGCCTGATGCTTGTGCCTGACGCTTGTGCCTGATGCTTGTGCCTGACGCTTGTGCCTGATGCTTGTGCCTGACGCTTGTGCCTGATGCTTGTGCCTGACGCTTGTGCCTGATGCTTGTGCCTGACGCTTGTGCCTGATGCTTGTGCCTGACGCTTGTGCCTGATGCTTGTGCCTGACGCTTGTGCCTGATGCTTGTGCCTGACGCTTGTGCCTGATGCTTGTGCCTGACGCTTGTGCCTGATGCTTGTGCCTGACGCTTGTGCCTGATGCTTGTGCCTGACGCTTGTGCCTGATGCTTGTGCCTGACGCTTGTGCCTGATGCTTGTGCCTGACGCTTGTGCCTGATGCTTGTGCCTGACGCTTGTGCCTGATGCTTGTGCCTGACGCTTGTGCCTGATGCTTGTGCCTGACGCTTGTGCCTGATGCTTGTGCCTGACGCTTGTGCCTGATGCTTGTGCCTGACGCTTGTGCCTGATGCTTGTGCCTGACGCTTGTGCCTGATGCTTGTGCCTGACGCTTGTGCCTGATGCTTGTGCCTGACGCTTGTGCCTGATGCTTGTGCCTGACGCTTGTGCCTGATGCTTGTGCCTGACGCTTGTGCCTGATGCTTGTGCCTGACGCTTGTGCCTGATGCTTGTGCCTGACGCTTGTGCCTGATGCTTGTGCCTGACGCTTGTGCCTGATGCTTGTGCCGGATGCTTGTGCCTGATGCTTGTGCCCAATGCTTGTGTCTGATGCTTGTGCCCCATTCTTGTGCCCAATCTTTGTGCCCGATGCTTGTGGCCGATAAGTGTGCGTGATTTTTGTGCGGGCTGCTTGTGCCTGATGCTTGTGCCTCATAATTGTGCCTCATGCTTATCCGTCATGCTTGTACCTCATGCTTGTGCCTCATGCTTTTGCCTCATTCTTGTGCCTCATGCTTGTGCCTGATTCTTGTTCCTGATGCATGTGCCTGATGCTTGTTCCGGATGCTTGTGTCTGATGCTTGTGCCTGATGCTTGTGCCCAATGCTTGTGCCTGATGCTTGTGCATAATGCTTGTGCCTAATGCTTGTGGCTTATTCTTGTGCCTGATACACTTGCCTGATGCTTGTTACTGACGCTTGTGCCTGATGCTTGTGCCTGATGCTTGCTCCTGATTCTTGTGCCTGATACTTGTGCCCGATGCTTGTACCTGATGCTTGTGCCTGATGCTTGCGCCTGACGCTTGTGCCTGATGCTTGTGCCGGATGCTTTTGCCTAATTCGTCTGGCTTATTGTTGTGCCTGATGCTTGTGCCTGATGCTTGTGCCTGATGATTGTGCGTGATGCTTGTGCCTCATGCTTGTGCCTCATGCTTGTGCCTCATGCTTGTGCCTCATACTTTTGCCTCATGCTCGTGCCTCATGCTTGTGCCTCATGCTTGTGCCTGATGATTGTGCCTGATGCTTGTGCCTGATGCTTGTGCCTGATTCTTGTGCCTGATGCTTGTGCCTAATGCTTGTGCCTGATGCTTGTGCCTGTTGCTTCAGCCTGATGCTTGTGTTCAAAGCTTGTGCCTGATGCTAGTTCCTGATGCTTGTGCCTGATGCTTGTGGCTGATGCTTGTGCCTGATGCTTGTGCCTTATGCTTGCGCCTGATGCTTGTGCCTGATGCTTGTGCCTGATTCTTGTGCCTGGTTTTTGTGCCTGATGCTTGTGCCTTATGCCTGAGCCTGATGCTTGTGCCTGATGCTTGTGCATGATGCTTGTGCCTGATGCATGTGCCAGATTCTAGTACCAGGCTTGTACTTGATGCTTGTGCCTAATGATTGTACCTGATGCTTTTTCCTGATGCAAGTGCCTGATGCTTGTGCCTGATCCTTGTGCCTGATGCTTGTGTCTTATACTTGTGCCTGATGCTAGTGCCCAATGTTGTGCCTGATGCTTGTGCCTTGTTATTCTGCCTGATGCGTGTGCCTGATACATGTACTATGTGCCCGATGCTTATGCCCGATGCTTGTGCCTGATGCTTGTGCCTGATTCTTGTGCTTGATGCTTGTTCCTGTTTCTTGTGCCTGATGCTTAAGCATGATTTTTGTGCCTGATGCTTGTGCCTGATGCTTGTCCTTGATGCATGTGCCTGATGCTTGTGCCTGATGCTTGCGCCATCTTCTTGTTCCTGAATCTTGTGCCTGATGCTTGTGCCTTATCCTTGTGCCTGATACTTGTGCCTGATTCTTGTGCCTGATTGTCGTGACCAAGGCTTGTGCCCAATGCTTGTGCCTTATTCTTGTGCCTGATACTTGTGATTGATGCTTGTAAATGATGCTTGTGCCTGATGCTTGTGCCTGATAATTGTTCCTGATGCTTGTGCCTCACGCTTGTGCCTCATGCTTGTGCCTCATGCTTGTGCCTCATTCTTGTGCCTCATTCATGTTCCTGATGCCTGTGCCTGATACTTATGCCTGATGCTTGTGCCTGATGCTTGTGCTTGATGCTTGTGCCTGATGATTGTGCCTGATACTTGTGCCTGATGATTGTGCCTGATTCTTGTGTCTGATGCTTGAAACTGATGCTTGTGTCTGATTCTTGTGCCTCATGCTTGTGCCTGATGCTTGTGCCTGATGCTTGTGCCTGATGCTGGTGCCTGATCCTGGTGCCTGATGCTGGTGCCTGTTTCTTGTGCCTCATGCTTGTGCCTGATGCTTGCGCCTGATTTTTGTGCCCAATGCTTGTGCCTGATGCGTGTGCCTGATGCTGGTGCCTGATGATTGTGCCTGATGCTTCTTGTGCCTGATGCTTGTGCCTCATGCTTGTGCGTCATGCTTGTGCGTCATGCTTGTTCCTGATGCTTGTACCTCATGCTTGTTTCTCATGCTTTTGCCTCGTGCTTATGCTTCATGCTTGTGCCTCATTATTGTTCCTGATGCTTGTGCCTCATGCTTGTGTCCGATGCTCATGCCTGATGCTTGTGCCTGACGCTTGTGCTTGATGCTTGTGCCTCATTCTTGTGCTTGATTCTTGTGCCTGATGCTTGTGCCTGATTCTTGTACCTTATGCTTGTTCCTGCTTCTTGTGCTTGATTCTTCCGCCAGATGTTTGTGCCTGATGCTTCCGCCTGATGCTGGTACCTGATTCTTGTACCTGATGCTTGTGCCTGATCCTTGTGCCTGATTCTTGTGCCTGAATCTTGTGCCTCACTCATGTGCCTGCTGCTTATGCCTGATGCTTGCGCCTGATGCTTGTACTTGATGCTTGTGCCCGATGCTTGTGCCTGATGCTTGTGCCTGATGCTTGTGCCCGATGTTTGTGCCCGATGCTTGTGCCCAATGCTTGTGCCTTATTCTTGTGCCTGCTGCTTCTGCCTGATGCGTGTGCCTGATACATGTGCCTGATGCTTCTGCTTGGTGCTTGTGCCTTATTCTTGTTCCTCATGCTTGTACCTCATGCTTGTGCTTCATGCTTTTTCCTCATTCTTGTGCCTCATGCTTGTTCCTTATTCTTGTTCCTGATTCTTGTGCCGGATGCTTGTTCCTGATGCTTGTGCTTGATGCTTGTTCCCAATGCTTTTGCCTGACGCTTGTGCGTGTTGCTTGTGCCTGATGCTTGTGGCTGATGCTTGAGCTTGATGCTTGTGCCTGATGCCCTAGCCTGATGCTTGTGCCTGATGCTTGTGCCTGTTGCTTGCTTCTGATTCTTGTTCCTGATGCTTTTGCCTGATTCTTGCGCCTGATGCTTTTGCCTGATGCTGGTGCCTGATGCTTTTGCCTGATGCATGTGCATGATTCTTGTGCCTGATGCGTGTGCCTGATTCTGTTGCCTTATGCTTGTGCCTGATGCTTGTGCCTGAGGCTTGTGTCTGATGATTGTGCGTGATGCTTGTGCCTGATGCTTGTGCCTGATTCTTGTGCCTGATTCTTGTGCCTCATGCTTGTGCCTCATGCTTGTGCCTAATGCTTTTGCCTCATTTTTGTGCCTGATGATTGTGCCATATGCTTGTGCCTGATGCTTGTGCCTCATGCTTGTGCCTCATGCTTGTGCCTCATGCTTGTGCCTCATGCTTGTGCCTCATGCTTGTGCCTCATGCTTGTGCCTCATGCTTGTGCCTCATGCTTGTGCCTCATGCTTGTGCCTCATGCTTGTGCCTCATGCTTGTGCCTCATGCTTGTGCCTCATGCTTGTGCCTCATGCTTGTGCCTCATGCTTGTGCCTCATGCTTGTGCCTCATGCTTGTGCCTCATGCTTGTGCCTCATGCTTGTGCCTCATGCTTGTGCCTCATGCTTGTGCCTCATGCTTGTGCCTCATGCTTGTGCCTCATGCTTGTGCCTCATGCTTGTGCCTCATGCTTGTGCCTCATGCTTGTGCCTCATGCTTGTGCCTCATGCTTGTGCCTCATGCTTGTGCCTCATGCTTGTGCCTCATGCTTGTGCCTCATGCTTGTGCCTCATGCTTGTGCCTCATGCTTGTGCCTCATGCTTGTGCCTCATGCTTGTGCCTCATGCTTGTGCCTCATGCTTGTGCCTCATGCTTGTGCCTCATGCTTGTGCCTCATGCTTGTGCCTCATGCTTGTGCCTCATGCTTGTGCCTCATGCTTGTGCCTCATGCTTGTGCCTCATGCTTGTGCCTCATGCTTGTGCCTCATGCTTGTGCCTCATGCTTGTGCCTCATGCTTGTGCCTCATGCTTGTGCCTCATGCTTGTGCCTCATGCTTGTGCCTCATGCTTGTGCCTCATGCTTGTGCCTCATGCTTGTGCCTCATGCTTGTGCCTCATGCTTGTGCCTCATGCTTGTGCCTCATGCTTGTGCCTCATGCTTGTGCCTCATGCTTGTGCCTCATGCTTGTGCCTCATGCTTGTGCCTCATGCTTGTGCCTCATGCTTGTGCCTCATGCTTGTGCCTCATGCTTGTGCCTCATGCTTGTGCCTCATGCTTGTGCCTCATGCTTGTGCCTCATGCTTGTGCCTCATGCTTGTGCCTCATGCTTGTGCCTCATGCTTGTGCCTCATGCTTGTGCCTCATGCTTGTGCCTCATGCTTGTGCCTCATGCTTGTGCCTCATGCTTGTGCCTCATGCTTGTGCCTCATGCTTGTGCCTCATGCTTGTGCCTCATGCTTGTGCCTCATGCTTGTGCCTCATGCTTGTGCCTCATGCTTGTGCCTCATGCTTGTGCCTCATGCTTGTGCCTCATGCTTGTGCCTCATGCTTGTGCCTCATGCTTGTGCCTCATGCTTGTGCCTCATGCTTGTGCCTCATGCTTGTGCCTCATGCTTGTGCCTCATGCTTGTGCCTCATGCTTGTGCCTCATGCTTGTGCCTCATGCTTGTGCCTCATGCTTGTGCCTCATGCTTGTGCCTCATGCTTGTGCCTCATGCTTGTGCCTCATGCTTGTGTCCGATGCTCGTGCCTGATTCTTGTGCCTGACGCTTGTGCTTGATGCTTGTGCCTGATTCTTGTGCCTGATTCTTGTGCCTGATGCTTGTGCCTGATTCTTGTGCCCTATGCTTGTTCCTTCTTCTTGTGCTTGATTCTTCCGCCTGATGTTTGTGCCTGATGCTTCCGCCTGATGCTGGTGCCTGATCCTGGTGCCTGATTCTTGTACCTAATGCTTGTGCCTGATCCTTGTGCCTGATTCTTGTGCCTTAATCTTGTGCCTCATTCATGTGCCTGATGCTTATGCCTGATGCTTGCGCCTGATGCTTGTACTTGATGCTTGTGCCCGATGCTTGTGCCTGATGCTTTTGCCTCATGCTTGTGCCCGATGTTTGTGCCCGATGCTTGTGCCCAATGCTTGTGCGTTATTCTTGTGCCTGCTGCTTCTGCCTGATGCTTGTGCCTGATACATGTGCCTGATGCTTCTTCTTGGTGCTTGTGCATTATTCTTGTGCCTCATGCTTGTTCCTGATTCTTGTTCCTGGTTCTTGTGCCTGATGCTTGTTCCTGATGCTTGTGCGAGATGCTTGTGCCTGATGCTTGTGGCTGATGCTTGTGCTTGATGCTTGTGCCTGATGCCCTTGCCTGATGCTTGTACCTGACGCATGTGCCTGATGCTTGTGCCTGTTGCTTCCTTCTGATTCTTTTTCCTGATGCTTGTGCCTAATGCTTGCGCCTGATGCTTTTGCCTGATGCTGGTGCCTGATGCTTTTGCCTGATGCATGTGCCTGATTCTTGTGCCTGATGCGTCTGCCTGATTCTGTTGCCTTATGCTTGAGCCTGATGCTTGTGCCTGATGCTTGTGCCTGATGCTTGTGCCTCATGCTTGTGCCTCATGCTTGTGCCTAATGCTTTTGCCTCATGTTTGTGCCTGATGATTGTGCCATACTCTTGTTCCTGATTCTTGTGGCTGATGCTTGTGCCTGATGCTTGTGCCTGTTGCTTGTGCCTGCTGCTTATTCCAGATTCTCTTGCCTGATGCATGTGCCTGATGCTTGTGCCTGCAGCTTGTGCCTGGTGCTTCTGCCCGATGCTTGTGCCTGATGCTTGTGCCAGATGCTTGTGCCTGATGCTTGTGCCGGATGCTTGTGTCTGATGCTTGTACCTGATGCTTTTGCCTAATGCTTATGCCTGATGCTTGTGCCTGGTGCTTGTTCCTGATGCTTGTGCCTGATGCTTGTGCCTGATGCTTGTGTCTGATGCTTGTGCCTGATGCTTGTGCCTGATGCTTGTGCCTGCAGCTTGTGCCTGATGCTTCTGCCCGATGCTTGTGCCTGATGCTTGTGCCAGATGCTTGTGCCTGATGCTTGTGCCTGATGCTTGTGCCTGCAGCTTGTGCCTGATGCTTCTGCCCGATGCTTGTGCCTGATGCTTGTGCCAGATGCTTGTGCCTGATGCTTGTGCCTGATGCTTGTGCCTGCAGCTTGTGCCTGATGCTTCTGCCCGATGCTTGTGCCTGATGCTTGTGCCAGATGCTTGTGCCTGATGCTTGTGCCTGATGCTTGTGCCTGCAGCTTGTGCCTGATGCTTCTGCCCGATGCTTGTGCCTGATGCTTGTGCCAGATGCTTGTGCCTGATGCTTGTGCCTGATGCTTGTGCCTGCAGCTTGTGCCTGGTGCTTCTGCCTGATGCTTGTGCCTGATGCTTGTGCCAGATGCTTGTGCCTGATGCTTGTGCCGGATGCTTGTGTCTGATGCTTGTACCTGATGCTTTTGCCTAATGCTTATGCCTGATGCTTGTGCCTGGTGCTTGTTCCGCATGCTTGTACCTGATGCTTGTGCCTGATGGTTTTCCCTGATGCTTGTGCATGACGATCGTGCCTGATGCTTGTGCCTGATGCTTGTTCCTTATGCTTGTGCCTGATGCTTGTGCGTGATATTTGTGCCTGATGCTTGTGCCTGATGCTTGTCCCTGATGCTTTTCTCAGATGCTTGTGCCTAATGCTTGTGCCTGATGATTGTGCCTGATGCTTGTGCCTCATGCTTGTGCCTGATGCTTGTGCCTCATGCTTGTGCCTCATGCTTGTGCCTCATGGTTGTGCCTCATGCTTGTGCCTGATGCTTGTGCCTGATGCTTGTGCCTGATGCTTGTGCCTGATGCTTGTGCCTGATGGTTTTCCCTGATGCTTGTGCCTGACGCTTGTGCCTGATGCTTGTGCCTGATGCTTGTGCCTAATGCTTGTGCCTAATCCTTTTGCCTCATGCTTGTGCCTGTTGCTTGTGCCTGATGCTTGTGCCCAAAGCTCGTGCCTGATGCATGTGCCTAATGCTTGTGCTTGCAGCTTGATCCTGATGCGTGTGCCTGATTCTGTTGCCTCATACTTGTGCCTGATGCTTGTGCCTGATGCTTGTGCCTCATGATTGTGTGTGATGCTTGTGCCTCATGCTTGTTCCTGATGCTTGTGCCTGCTGCTTGTGCCTGATTCTTATGCCTGATGCTGGTACCTGATGCTTGTGCCTGATTCTTGTGCCTGATGCGGGTGCCTGATTCTGTTGCCTTATGCTTTTGCCTGATGCTTGTGCCTGATGCTTGTGCCTCACGATTGTGCGTGATGCCTGTGCCTCATGCTTGTTCCTGATGCTAGTGCCTGATGCTTGTTCCTCATGCTTGTGCCTCATGCTTGTGCCTCATGCTTGTGCCTCATGCTTGTGCCTGATGATTGTGCCCGATGCTTGTGCCTGATAATTGTGCCTGATGCTTGTGCCTGATACTTGTGCCTGTTGCTTGTGCCTGATGCTTGTGCCCGATGCTCGTACCTGATGCATGTACCTGATGCTTGTGCCTGCAGCTTGTTCCTGAAGTTTGTGCCTGATACTTGTACCTGATGCTTGTGCCTGATGCTTGTGCCTGATGCTTGTGCCTAATACTTGTGCCCGATGCTTGTGCCTGATGCTTGTGCCCAATGCTTGTGCCTGAGGCTTGTCCCTGATGCTTGTGCATTATGCTTATGCCTGATGCTTGTGCCTGGTGCTTGTTCCGCATGACTGTGCCTGATGCTTGTGCCTGATGCTTGTGCATGATGATTGTGCCTGATGCTTTTTCCTGATGCTTTTCCTTTATGCTGTGGCCTGATGCTTGTGCCTGATACTTGTACATGATGCTAGTGCCTCATGCTTGTGCCTGATGCGTTTTCCTGATGCTTCTGCCTGATGCTTGTGCCTGATTCTTGTTCCTAATGCATGTGCCTGATGCATGTGCCTGATTCTTGTGCCCGATGCTTGTGCCTCATGCGTGTGCCTGATGATTGTGCCTGATGCTTGTGCCTGATGCTTGTGCATATTGCTTGTGTCTTATTCTTGTGCCTGACGCTTGAGCCCAATGTTGTGCCTGATTCTTTTGCCCAATGCTAATGTCCAATGCTTGTGCCCGATGCTTGTGCCTCATGCGTGTGCCTGATGCTTGTGCCTGATGCTTGGACCTGATTCTTTTGCCCAATGCTAATGTCCAATGCTTGTGCCCGATGCTTGTGCCTGATTCTTGTGCCTGATGCTTGTGCCTGTCTTTTGTGCCTGATGCTTAAGCATGATGTTTGTGCCTGATGCTTGTGCCTGATGCTTCTGCCTGATGCTTCTGCCTGATTCTTGTGCCTGATTCTTGGGCAAATTGCTTGTTCCTGATGCTTTAGCTTGATGCTTGTGCCTGATACTTGAGCCTGATGCTTGTGCCTGCTTCTTGTGCCTGATTCTTGTGCCTGATGCTTGTGCCTGATGCTTGTGCCTGATGCTTGTGCCTGATGCTTGTGCCTCATGATTGTGTGTGATGCTTGTGCCTCATGCTTGTGCCTGATGCTTGTGCCTGCTCCTCGTGCCTGATTCTTGTGCCTGATGCTGGTGCCTGATGCTTGTGCCTGATGCTTGTGCCTCATGCTTGTGCCTGATGATTGTGCCCGATGCTTGTGCCTGATACTTGTGCCAGATGCTTGTGCCTGATGCTTGTGCCTGATGCATGTGCCTGATGCTTGTGCCCGATGCTTGTCCCTGATGCTTGTCCCTGCTGCTTGTGCATTATGCTTATGCCTGATGCTTGTGCCTGATGCTTGTGCCCGATGCTCGTACCTGATGCATGTACCTGATGCTTGTGCCCGCAGCTTGTTCCTGAAGTTTGTGCCTGATACTTGTACCTGATGCTTGTGCCTGATGCTTGTGCCTGATGCTTGTGCCTGATGCTTGTGCCTAATACATGTGCCTGATGCTTGTGCCTGATGCTTGTGCCCGATGCTTGTCCCTGATGCTTGTCCCTGCTGCTTGTGCATTATGCTTATGCCTGATGCTTGTGCCTGGTGCTTGTTCCGCATGACTGTGCCTGATGCTTGTGGCTGACGCTTGTGCCTGATGCTTGTGCCTGATTCTTGTGCATGATGATTGTGCCTGATGTTTTTTCCTGATGCTTGTCCTTTATGCTGTGGCCTGATGCTTGTGCCTGATACTTGTGCATGATGCTAGTGCCTCATTCTTGTGCCTGATGCGTTTTCCTGATGGTTGTGCCTGATGCTTGTGCCTGATTCTTGTTCCTGATGCATGTGCCTGATGCATGTGCCTGATTCTTGTGCCCGATGCTTGTGCCTCATGCGTGTGCCTAATGATTGTGCCTGATGCTTGTGCCTGATGCTTGTGCATATTGCTTGTCTCTTATTCTTGTGCTTGACGCTTGAGCCCAATGTTGTGCCTGATTCTTGTGCCTGATGCTTGTGCCTGATGCTTGTGCCTGATGCTTGAGCCTGATGCTTGTGCCTTTAGCTTGTGCCTGATGCTTGTGCCTGATGCTTGGACCTGATCCTTTTGCCCAATGCTAATGTCCAATGCTTGTGCCCGATGCTTGTGCCTGATTCTTGTGCCTGATGCTTGTGCCTGTCTTTTGTGCCTGATGCTTAAGCTTGATGTTTGTGCCTGATGCTTGTGCCTGATGCTTGTGCCTGATGCTTCTGCCTGATGCTTTTGCCTGATTCTTGTGCCTGATTCTTAGGCTAATTGCTTGTGCCTGATGCTTGTGCTTGATGCTTGTGCCTGATACTTGAGCCTGATGCTTGTGCCTGCTTCTTGTGCCTGATTCTTGTGCCTGATGCTTGTGCCTGATGCTTGTGCCTGATTCTCTTGCCTGGTTGTTGTGCCAAAGGCTTGTGCCCGATGCTTGTGCCTGATTCTTGTGCCTGATCTTTGTGCCTGATGCTTTTGAATGATTCTTGTGCCTGATTCTTGTACCAGATATTTGTTCCTGATGCTTGTTCATCATGCTTGTGCCTCATGCTTGTGCCCCATGCTTGTGCCTTATTCATGTGCCTCATGCTTGTGCCTGATGCTTTTGCCTGATACTAGTGCCTGATGCTTGTGCCTGATGCTTGTGCCTGATGGTTGTGCCTGATGCTTGTGCCTGATTCTTTTGCCCAATGCTTGTGCCTGATCCTTTTGCCTGATCCTTGTACACGATTCGTGCGCCTGATTCTTGTGCCTCAGGCCTGTGCCAGATGCTTGTGTCCGATGCTTGTGTCGGATGCTTGTCCCTGATTCTCGTGCCTGATGCTTTTGCCTGACGCTTGTGCTTGATGCTTGAGCCTGATGCTTGTGCTTGATTCTTGTACCTGATGCTTGTGCCTGATGATTCTGCCTAATTCTTGTTTCTGTTTCTTGTGCCTGATGCTATTCCCTCATGCTTGTGCCTGATGCTTGCGCCTGATGCTGGTTCCTGATCCTCGTGCCTGATGCTGGTGCCTGATGCTTGTGCCTGATGCTTGTGCCTGATGCTTGTGCCTGAATCTTTTGCCTGATTCGTGTTCCTGCTGCATGTACCTGATGCTTGCGCCTTATGCTTGTGCCTTATTCTTGTTCCCGATGCTTGTCCCTGATTCTTGTGCCCGATGCTTGTGCCCGATGTTTGTGCCTGATGCTTGTGCCTGATGCTTGTGCCTGATTCTTGTGCCTGCCGCTTGTGCCTGATGCTTGAGCCTGATGCTTGTGCCTCATCCTTGTGCCTCATGCTTGTGCCTCATGCTTGTACCTTATGCTTATTTCTCATGCTTTTGCCTCGTGCTCGTGCCTCATGCTTGTGCCTGATTCTTGTTCCTGATGCTTGTGCCTGATGCTTGTCCCTAATGCGTGTCCCTGATGCTTTTGCCTGATGCTTGTGCCTGATGCTGATGCCTGATGCTTGTGCCTTATGCCCTTGCCTGATCCTGGAAACTAACGCTTTTGCCTGATGCTTGTGCCTTATCCTTTTTCCTGATTCTTGTGCCTGATGCTTGTGCCTCATGCTTGTGCCTGATGCTTGTGCCTTATTCTTGTGCCTGATGGTTGTGCCTGATTCTTTCGCCTAATGCTTATGCCTGATGCTTCTGCCTGATGCCTGTGCCTGATGATTGTGCGTGATGCTTGTGCCTCATGCTTGTGCCTGATGCTTGTGCCTCATGCTTGT
>SZWC01018769.1:38275-52001 GCA_023375785.1 Penium margaritaceum | reverse complement strand
AGACGTTTTTTTTTTTTTTTTTGTAATGTCAATTGGTGGACAAATTTGGTTCTTGAAAATGAAAAAATAAAGCACTTACTTGCACGCATAGTGCTCCATGGGCACCTTGAGAACAAGAAAAAAAACATCCCAATTACATGTTCACCCCCCCCCCTCCTCCCTTACACAAAAACTATGAGTTCAGTGAAAATTGCATCATGCATTTGTACAAAAAAATGAACAAATTGAATACATGCGTATTCAACTTGCCCCTTTCTAGATACCTTAATCCATACATCCCCACAGTACACCTTTTTTTTTCTCAAGGAAAGGGGGACAAATAGCCACCCCCTCCAAATGTAAAAGAATATCCGAGGAGTTAATCAACAAGTGGAGCTGGTTGAAAACAACTGGAATGCAATTACTCAATTCGTTTTTAGAATAGTGATATTTCACCAAATACTTCCATTGGAGTAGACCAACGGTGATTAAAAACAAAAGCAACTTACTCCAATACACTTTCGACTTGGGAGGAGGTGAGGGAGGTTGGGGCGATGATGAGTGTTGAAAAAATTATAGCTAATAGAAATCAAGCATGATACACGAGTAAACATTTGCATGAACGTTCTGAATCACTGCCGGTCATCGACCCATACACTGACACCCTACAAAGAGTGAAGAAAAAGGAAAGTTTTCACAAACATCAAAGCAACTCCAATGAACCACCGGAAGAAAAACAATGATGACAACACAACAATAAGCCACAGGTTTAAGAAAGAATCTCCCACAACACAAGGCGGCATTGAACAAAGAGTGACTGTTGCACGAGTGACAGTCAAGCTACAACTTTTGTGACCTGTAAACTGCCGCTCGAGTGTTGAGATTACTCCATAGATAACAAGAACATTCTGCATTGTGCCCTGGAAGGCACATGTTTAATTTGGTGGCGGTTATAAAATTTCAACAGAAAATAAAATGACTAAAGCAACTCCAAGGTACCACCCTGTCCGCAGCCATCTGCTGCACCATCTCCATGCGGTACGGCAGCTGCAGCCAATTCTTCGGTGTTTTGACCGCCACCAGTGGCATGGGGTCAGTCAGCCCTAAAATGACTGAGCTGCATGTATTGGGGGATTGTATCAAGAGTGTATTGGATGTACGTGTGGAAATGGACACAAATTTATTCTTAAGAAAACCTTGTTGTGCTCGTGTGTAATTTCTCTCTACCCCATGCATAAGTGCAATCATGTTCTTATCCCTATACTGCACGGCCAGATGTATCCTTCCAGCATTGTTTCCATTCCTCCCACATGTTGATAGTGTATTATGTGAATGTACGTGGTTGCGTATCTGGTAGATATCCTGACCTGTATGTAAATGTATTTTTGATAATGTACCCTAATCATGGTCCGATCCTCGCACTCTATCTCCTCCTCCTATCCTGATACTAAACATTGTATACGGGAATTGTATCAGGAAGTGAATTGGATGGACAGGAGGAAATGTGCACGATTGTATTTGTGGAAAAAACTATGTTCAGTTTTGTCTAGTTTGTTTCTACACTAAAGATCAAAAACATTGTTTCCCTCTTCCAAGACCTTTGGAATGTAGAGGGGCTGGAACCTTACATTCCATACAACTGAGTAAAACTGGTGTACCACCACTGGGCAATGAACCTGTGGGAGCAGGGCTCACGCCTTGAAGACTAGCCTGAGTACCATAGAAAAGCCTAGGAGTGTCATCACGGGCCGCACATTGTTCATGTAGCTCAGGTGCAAGAAGTCCCAAACTTGCTCCTGGAGCCCGTGTTCTCTTGAAGACTCCTTGAAGAAAGGCAAGCCCACTTGGTTTCCCGGGTCCATCACCTCACCTTGTCTCAGTGGCAGTACCACGAGTGACTGCGGCAGTTGCTCCTCCAATCGTCGTGTGACTGTGCAGCAGCTGCGCTGCACAGATCGTCGTATCATCCTAGAATTCCCCTGTATTTCCTATTTGATCTCCATCCGCCATAGAGAGCATCCAGAAATTGGCGCCAGATCCACGTGAAAGAGGACCGCTGACAAGGGGCAATTCCTGGTGATCCCCAATACCGCCGGTGCAGTGATCCAAGATATGGGGACCTGAACCAGACAGAAACAGGATTTCATGAGGAAGGAGATTCAAGCTGCCAAGCCACTGTCTTTCACCGCCTGGAGGGCCAGCGGAATCTTTCTTTCATGAAATGAATTTTGGATGTCAATACAGAAGAACCAGAAACAATATTCGGTTATGAGGATGGTCTTCAATCCCTTGACCAAAAGCACAGTGTGGTAATCGGAATGCCTCAATTTTGCTTTGTCCCTGAGAAGCAGGTCTGCACAATCCCTTAGCTTTTCCTCTCTCTAATGTAATAGCTCCTGTGACTCGAGGAAGATTTCCCTCCCAAGTGTAGCACTATCTCCTGCGTCACTTGGTAACACCAAGAGAACGTCGTCTGACAAATTGCATCATCTTTTTCTTTCCCTCGAATTCTGTTCGCATCCTCATATAATGATGTAGCAAACACATCATTCAAATGTGTCCAAATGGTCTTGAAGTATGTATTGTGCACTTTGGAGACTTGAGGCTCGTGTTTCAAGGAGCTAGAGTCTCTAAAAACACATGATGACTAGAGTCTAGTTTGAATCTAGATTAGAAAACACCCCTTGGATGGATTTGAGGAAAGGAGTGTAGCGATAAAAAATTCCATCATGTCACTCCTCTACTCCTACATTGTTGCTCGAGTCCTGTTTCCACGAGGCCACATCATGTGGAACGATAGGGATTCAGGATAAGCATAAAGAACCATGCTTGATGAGGACTCCGTCCATTTTTCATGCGGTTCATCTCAGCCAAAATGGTTGGGGCCATCATTTGTGCCCCCTCCTTCAACAACTTTTACGAGGGCCTATGTTTTGGCTCCACAGAAACGGCTGTTTCATTGGCATCAGAGCCGGCTTCCACAGAGATATTCCATTGATTTTTCATGGTGTTCATTCAATATGTTTGATGGATGACGTCGTCCATCGATCCTCCTCACTATAATGAGAGGAATCAAATCACGTGCTAAGTACACTGCGGTCCACTTCTGATGCAACCCAGTCAGTGGGAAGATCAACCATAACAAAGACAAGGAGCTCTAGCAGAGCTTTGGGAGTAAGTAAAAAAAAAAGACGTGCCACAGTGGTCCGATGACAAAAAATCGGCCGACCGGACAAGTTACCCAAAATTTAAGAGCTCGTTCTTTTCCATGAATCCAATTTCTCTATGGGGAGGGAAGCCTTTTTTCCTTGCGTTAGAAATTTGACAACAGGGCAAGGGAATGTAATCCTCCTCCCTCACCAAGAAGGTGGCCCACGATCTCATGAGAAGAGAGGGAGGGGTGTTCCTCCTCTTATCGCTCATTGAATGGGGCCGAAGGTTCAAAAGAGGGAGGAGGGGGAGTTCCCCTCCCCCCTCTTTTCAATGTTGATTGGGCTGACGGCTCCAAAGGAGAGAGAGAGACAAACGTCCCTTGTCCCTCTCTTCATCGTTCAAGGGAGACAAAGAAAGAGGACAAGACGTTTCCCACTCCCTCTCCCTCGGAGGAGGAGGCCGACGACCCTAGCGGAGAGGGAGGGGAAACTCCCCCATCCCCTCCTTGTGCAACCCGCAAGGTTATGAGGTACCCCGGCTATCTCTTCCGCGTATACCTTATGCCTTGCATCAGAAATCTGCATCAGGATATGCCTCAGCTTATAAAAGTACGTCACCATCAACCTAGTGTTAAAAAGGTGGATCAAAATGCATCTTGTATTGAAGTTGTCCCTACATGTAACTTGCATTGAACTCCTCCCTTCCTATATACCTCTTGAAGTTCAGATTCATGTCTGCTCCTCGGTTCCAATGTTTTGTTTCAGTGTTAACGCGACTGAAGAAATGCCATTTTACTTCATATCTTGTAAATTTATGTATATGTATGTGTTTTGAAGTGAACGGATACTAAAATGGTCATTTGTCCATTCCGTTCAATTTGATGGAGGATGATTGCGACACATGGAAATATGGAAAACATAAATGTACATTCATCATAGACATGACATGGACACAACAAAAGTTTTGGAAATGACATGCGATGCGTTTGCTAGTTTATCAAGACACAATGCCCTATAGCAAGAAACACAAAAGAGTAATCACTTCTCATGTACCCCCGGGACATTGTGAATGTCCCATGCATTCCACTTAAAAAGGGAAGATCAGACAATGTCTTCTACTAACGATGGGGTGAATTATGTATTTAGAGATAAAAAATGGGACATTTAGTAAGGTTAATGCAAAGTACGATGTACATCGGAAAGTACTCCCCGATGGCGGGGTGATTGGTGATCCAATCACACAATGGAGGGGGGTACACACTAATTCCAATGATGTATGGGGTACCTAGGGATTTTTCTGCCCACGTAAAGGGAGGACAGCCCCTAAGAATGAGGGAGGGACGTCGTCCCCCCTCTCCCTTGCAGAAAGGGCCAACGAACCCAGAGGAAGAGGGACATTGCATTCCCTCTCTCCCTCGCTGAGGAGACCAACGGTCCCAAAGGAGAGGAAGGGACATCCTTGCTCCCTCTCTCCCTCATGGAAGGGGCCGACGGCACCACAAGAAGGAGGGGTGTTGCCCCTCCTCTCTCAATGGTGGAAGGAGCCAACGGTCCTAGAGGAAGAGGGAGAGGAATTGCCCCCCCCTCCGTTCTCCCTCACTGAGGAGGCCAATGGCCCCAGAGGAGAGGGGGGGATGTCCTTCCTCCTCCCATCTCTCGTGGGTGGGATTGATGAGCTTCCGGGAAGAGGAGGGATGTGCTCCATTCCTCTCTCCATCGCTTAAGTGACAGCAACCCCAGAGGAGGAGAGGGAGGGTGCGCGTCCTTTCTGTCAGAAAACGGCCCCCGGGTGGAGGCAGTTCCAACGTGGCCCGACTGGTCTTCTACGTTCACTGCTTCTTTTGTGCAGGTTCTGAGTCTAAGTGTGAGCTTTCTGGTCGCCTCATGCTATGTTTCTGGGAGTTGAAGGCATTTGTGAGAAAGTCACTTTTGCGAAGGGAATAACGCGAATTTGCATTAGTTTTTCAACATGGACATGATTTAAACATTTGTAGGGCTAGTCATTAGCTTTCCAGCGCACTAAACTGTGCGCAATTTGGATAACCGTAGCTCCTGCTACGTTAGTCGAAGCGCAGCACCCCAAACCAGCCGCTCACTCAGCGGCGCGCACCACGTCGCCCGCCGAGGTGCCTTCACACATCAAGGACCCATCAAAACGCCATTCCGGAGGCGCAGATGTCCCTACACGTAGTAGCAGCGGCCCTTGTGCCTTTGGAGTCTGTTTCAATGAGTTGATCATCGAGTTTGGTGATGGGGATGGATGTGGGTCGAAACCTGTTCGCGGACCTGCAGTCGGAATTTTGACCAAGTCCCTGAGTAACAAAATGTACTTTTGAGTTCCGGACGCCGAGCCAGAAACTTGGCTAAGTCCCTCAGTAACAAACTGCACTACTGGCATCCGGCGGATCATTCGCCGGACGCCTCGGCAGCCCTTCCAGAGCAAAATCTCCAGATGAACTTTTGTTACTCGGTCAGGTGGATTATCCACCTCCGGTCGAACCGCGGCCGACTCCCAGAGCCGCCGCGCACACCCCAACTTTGGAAGCCCATATCTCCCTCGTTACTTGTTCGATTCCGGTGAAACAACTTCCACCAGATTCAGCAACCTGTCACATTCTAAAGGCAATCCTCCGTTTCAGGATTAGAGCAATCCTTGAGTCGCCAGATCCGTTGATAAGGAATTTCCTCTCTCTGGCAGCTTGTCGGCGCCTCCCGGCGCCGCACTTGGGCATACAGAGGGGCAAATCTTCAACACTTTCCCCCCCTTATCCATCGTTTGTGTAATAGAGGATGATGGGAGGAGGGGAGCAAACTATCTTCCTCCTTCCACTCACCTTCAGAACCAAAAGCATGATCAGAGTTCAATTGCTGACTAGGTTTCTGCCTTTCTCCAATCTACGTGTGCATGCAATGCAGATGGTGTGGCACTTTCTTGAGTTCTGAAAGGTTGTGGGTTTGAGAAAATGGAACAACAAACTTGTTTTTTGTTCTGGGTACTTCAAGACTCTCCTGAAAAAGCAAAGATGCTGTCTTGGTTTGAACCCGTTTTGACTGCTGAAAAAGAAAAAGTTGTACGGAGCTCACATCGAGGTCAAGCTCACTTCCAGGATGTTTTCATTAATCATACAATACTGCTAAAAACACATCTCTCCAAAAACAGGAACTAACGGGACTTCATTGTTTCCTTAATCGTAACCAGGTGTTGTTAATGGAGGAAAGATTTCTGGTTTTTCTGAATGAAAAGATTCCCTTGTTTAAAAAATTTCCCTTTGGGTTTATGTGCACACCAATTACATGGGTGTAAAGCACATGGGAAAGACAAGTGTCAATTACAGTTTTAACGTTTGTGCCGACTGCATGAGTGACATGCGACTATACCCTTCACTTAAATGGGGGTCACAAAATCAACCCGTTTCATTGAGAACCAGTGTCGATTGCACGATTGATGTGAGTACTGGTTATACATTTGTCATGAGTTACAATTAAACAATCAATTTCGGTTTCAATTCCATCTCTGTTGTGGGATGGTATGTACTGTCGACACAAAGGCCAACCACTTCAGCAAAACTAGTACTCGTTGCACTTATTTGGTGGGTGCACAAGGTACCTGTGAGAAAAGTGTCGATTGCACTTTGGTCATGGAAGCCAGGTGCACCAGTGGCGCTGGTGCCGAATGCACTACTGAATGTTACTTGGCTATGTTGCTGATGCATGTGGTAAGTGCACATTGACATCAGTGTCAACTATAACACGGGTGCCAATACTGATGAAACCATTATCAAGGGTTTCTCAAGAACAGATTCTACGGATGCTGTTGGCACTGGTGGAACAACTTTCCATCACAGAAGAAGAATTAGTGTCAACAGTATCGTTAAGACAAGTGTCAGTTGCACTTAAAACAGAACTTTCAGCTTGACAATTTTACGAGAGCTTACAACATTGTAGGATAGTGCTGATTGCACTCATGGTATAAGTGCTGGTAGCACACTTCAGGTGAGTTCTGATTGCACTGATCGAGCGGGTGATAATAGCACTTTACGTGAGTGTCTGTTACACCATATGGATGTACAAATTATGAGCATGGTTTCTGTGTGGATCGACAGATGACATTCATGCCAATTGCAAAAACAGCATGATTGCTCACTACACTGATGAACAAGCGTCAATGTTAAATGGGAAAAGTTTCCTCTATTACCAATCAAGCGGTGTACAGTGTGGTAAAGCATACTTATCTGTCATGTGACCCCACAAAGAAGAAGAAAGCATATGGTCAATGGTCGGATTTGCTTCTATGCGCAAGTGTCCTGTTGACATTGCACAATGTGCCAAGAACGTATGTTGTAGGGAAATCTTGCTGAATTCAAGGAGTGTTGTGCACTCAAACTCCTTAAGGAGTTTGATTGTACAACCCAAATATGACCAACATGGCAAAGCATCTTGTTGGGCTGGCCGTTCAAAAAATCAACAAAACCATTACTGTTTAGCATCCCTGTTGATAGCAGTACAACACAAATACCCCGTAAAATTTCTTTGACATGGTGTACAAATGGCTAGACATATCTCCAAGAAGGTTGAATGTTTCAGACTTGAATTCAATGACACCGAACAATGATGCGTCATGGCCGATACTCGCATACAAACGACATTTGATTGACATAACATTTGTTGCATTGAAATACATACCAAGGTGTTGTGACTATTCATGACACTCACACCCCTCTTGTTATGCTTGACGTGACAATGAAACGTTTTGAAAACATGTACCACCACCGTGAAGAGTTCTTGGTCATTATTCATGTATCATGTCGCAATAGTAATGAGGGTTTGGCTCTTATAGGCAAGTGGATGCGTGTTATGCATAATTATTGCACTCAGTCCTACCACTGACTCATCACATCGTGTCTCCCATGGTTGTGATGAGTATAGAAGAGCCAAGACGAGAGCATGGGATAGAATCCATTTCTATTTGAGAAAAGGTCTCAAAAAATCAAGTTTGCATTTTCCTCATACTTCTTTTTACATGAGCGTGCTTGGAGGTGTTCTTTGAGTGAAAGAGTCCTGCATAAACTGCCAAAGTAGTTTGCAAGGCCAAGAAAAGACTGGACTTGCCTCAATTCTTATAGATTTGAGCAGTCTACTAGAACTTAGACTTCTCTTTAGTAGAAGCGGATACCGGTCCTTGTTGAGTATATGTACAACATATTCGAGATTGTCTTATGTGAGGTTGTACTTGCTCACAATCACAAATAACTTTCACTCCCAAAGGATACAGAGGAATTCTCGTAAAGTTTCCATGTGCTCTACCATTAATTCTTAAAATTTCAGGATTTCATCAAGGTAAACCAGGGCAAATTGACCAAGTTACTTGGGAAACGTTTGCTGGGTGTTTTACAACTCAAAATTCTAGCTAAAAAAACTGAGTACAACATGTGCATCTGGAATTTCAGTTCGGGAACATCATCTTTTGATACGCAAATTTGATAAATTACCTGGGATAAGTAAAAGGAACAATATGATGTTTCTTCCAAGAATTGATCAGAGTGGTCTTCGATCCTCTGGATGGGGTACCAAATTTTAAGCATTGGTTATTCAGCACTTGTTAGTCTGCACACATGTATAAAACAGTATCCTTTCTGTTCACAAATAGGATTGGCACACAGTACAGTGAGCCACCTGGATTCATTAACCCTCTTGCAAGGTGTTTTGTGATTTAGCATTCGGGTCTTAACGGAAGAGCTAAATCCATGTACCTTTCTGGTGAAAGCCAGGTTAGTGGGTCTTGGAATGCGTTTGTGATGCTTACCAAGAGATCTTTGATCTCTTCTTGTGTTTCTTCTTTTAACTCATTCTACAATTTCTAAGGTGAGACCAAAAAAATTAGACATGCCTGTTAAACATGTTTGTTAACTTGTGTTGCAAACAAGTGGACATGCACATTATGTCAACTTGGCAACACTCACGTACTCAACGTTGGGCTAAAGAAGCCCTGTCCCTTATGGAGGATCAAGCACTTTGATTCAAAGTACACCAAAGCCTTGTTCTCTCGGAGCCATTGGTCTCATAGAACCATGTCAAACATGTCAAGACGTTGCCAAGAACCTTCAATACAATGCTATGTGTGTATAAATTAATACACAAAAACACCTTTTTGAAAAAAAGTTTCCACTTTACAGGTACCGAACATGAAGTTATGGATAATCACTCTAGTTTTCTAAACAATGAAATATAAGAATAATATGCCTGTAACATCTTCGCTTCCTAGAATTATCCTTGTGTGTATGCACTTGTCAGATCACCGGGTTTTCATTGAACATACACTACTGTCATGGATTTTGCCTTCTAAAATAATTTACGACCCGCAACCTTGATTAGTTGTGGGGTTTAGTTGTTTTCCTGTTTTATGATTCAGCAAAAAAACTTCTTAACATTTTCTAGCATTGTAGATGAAAGGTTGTTTTCATTTTCAGCACTTGGTATGAGTTCTGGTAGCACACTTAAGGTGAGTGCTGATTGCACTAATCGTGTGAGTGCTAATAGCACTTAACGTGAGTGTCTATTACATCATATGGGTATAACAGTTATGAGCATGGTTTGTGGGTGGATTGACAGATGAAGTTCATGAATGTTACAAAAATGGCATGATTTTTCACTACATCGATGAACGAATTCCAATGTACAATGGGAAAGGTTTCCTCTGTTACCAATTAAGTGGTGTATTGTGTGGTGAATCATACTTACCTGTCATTTGACCCCACCAAAACAAAGAATATGATCTATTGTCGGATTTGCTTCTATGCGCAAGTGGCCTGTTGACATTACACAAAGTGCCATGAACGCAATCCTTAATGTTTCAGGGACATCTCGCTGAATTGAAGGAGGATTGTGCAATCAGACTCCTTGTGGAAGGATTTTGATTGTACAACCCAAATGTGACCAACATGGCAAAGCATCTTGTTGGGCTGGCCGTTCACACAATCAACAAAACCTTTACCGTGTAACATCCCTGTTGATAGCAGTACAAAACAAATACCCCGCAAAATGTCTTTGAGAAGGTTTGCAAACGGCTGGACATAGTTCCAAGAAGGTTCAGATTTGAATTCAGTGAACGGACGATCTCCATCGTACCTGTTCCTTGTATGTGCTTACAAAACTAGGTCAGTTCCACACTAGGATTCGGAACATGCAGAGCCCGCATGGATGGGGAAAAACCTCGATGGGTATGATCCAAACCCAAACGTTTTCATCACCAACATGATGGTGGAGATTTGGGCACGACTTGCCTAATGCGAGGCGACGCCGGATCTGTCCACTAGAAAATTTTGAGACCTCTAGCAACACCATCAACCAGATGTCGAAGACGCCAAAATCAACGGTGTTGGACAAAGTGTCCCACATGTTGCACGTGAAGACTTTTTATGAGTTTGTATCAGCATCTGTGTTCAAAGGGTGATTCTCTCTATCTCCCATAAGAAAACCTCCAAAATTGATTTCGAATACGTCAATCAGGAGGAAGGGCTCCTCTACTTTTCTTTGTTGATTTGAGACACCGAAGTGCGGTGGTCAAAGACATCAAATGACAAATTCTTGTGTTTCATGCGATCGACCGAATTTTGGACATTAAAAGAATCTGAGCACGGAATTTCCAAAACATAATCACTCGACAGGGAAACATGTCATGGGCATCAATAGAAAAAATTGGATGAATCGATGCCGGTGACATGAATTCAACCAATGTTCTGAAAAAGAGCGACACCTTTTTTCCACTGTTGGGTTTTCAGGGTACTATGACAATCTCATGGCTTTCCATAAACCAACCACGACATTGTCCTGTTGGGATCAGGACACAGTCTAGGGGTCACGCCCAAAGCTTAGGACCTGAAGATGAAATGTAATCAAGTAGCTCCAAACCAACTGAATGTTGGCAGCCATATCTTGCTGCTCTGCTTGACCGTAAAATGGTTCATATCCAACTTTGTGACCAACCAGAAATGGCGAGCGTGTTGTCCCAACAAATGATGAACAAAAATGCAATTAGAAGCCTTGAGGAACAAAACTCCTCAATAGAATCTATGGAAAGAAGTTATTAACTTCATAACTTCAGACAATGGTCATACACTACATTTCTAATATGTGTTGGAATCCCAATGAGACATGCAGATGGATTGAAAACATGCTAAAAAATGGCATGTCACCAAACGTGTCATGATCAGCCAATAGAGCTTGCAACAAATTTTGCTGGAGGGAAATCGATCTCAGATAGAGATCACAAAACAAATCCTCTAAAGTACGATTGACGGTCTTCATAAGATGATTTTTAATCCATGGATAGATGCCCCATTTGACTCCGGTGTGCTTGAACCAAATTCTGTTGACCTGGGAGGTCATGAGGAGGTATCTAAACTCCCATCATTTTGGGGATGGTTTAATGATTGTAACTTTTCAATGCAAGAACAATGACCTTCTATATGTCAATGCCATGGCATCAAGTGCCATATTTCTCAAATCTCTTTGATAAGGGTGATACCCTCTACAAGTGCTCAACGTAAGGCGCATGACAATACTGTGTTGAGTGGGAGTACAAAATGTAAGTAGTAGAGAAAACATGGAAGGAACACAATGTGTCGTGACTTAGCAACATATCTTAAGATGCAGGCTTGTTACTCATTCTCCTACGGATCTTGATGATAAATGGGTGTGTGTTTATTATCTATGAGTGGAAATCAAAACTTCCCAAGAAGAATTTGCAAGTAGGAAAATCTATCAACAACTTTCTTGATGGAATCCTAGTGTGTGATTACAGGTAAGGAGAAATGTTTTGGCACTGGTTGTTCCATTCATGGGATCCCTTGATGTCATTCGCAAGTGCTATGACACAAGTACATGAAAAAAGAACACAAACAGCGTTCTTCCAATTTATAACTCATACATTGTGACTATTCTTTACCCGTTTGGTGAATAGAACTATATGAACACTCTGTTCATGGATGAGATCCACAGAAATTGTGATTTGTTGTCTTGTTTAGCCTACTTTAAAGCCAGGTAGTTTTGATAAGGACGTGAGGGGCAACCTACGGTACCTATTTTGTATAGATGTAAGGGACTGATGGCCAGGAAAAAGATCATATACGACGGAGATTTGCCGTGCACGATGACAGATGTTAACGGCAATGGAGCGTGCCAGACGACCAATATTGACTCCTTCAAATATTAGTGCAATAATTGAAATGGATGCCAAGTGTTCTCAGGAACCATGTCATAGGGCCTTGGTGCTTTCCAAATCCAGGGAGAAGCTAGCATGCGAGATGCATGGGCTTTGAGGAGGAGCTTGGTTGAGTTTAGCCAACCAACCCACAGATGTAAAAAGTGGTATGTTAGACCTTCATGTTGTCCTGAAGAGGTTGTCATTCGAGAGGAACATTGTCCATATTTTGAAATGAAGATGTTGAAAATTTTGTGAGGAGGTACCACCTCGTTAACAATCTCTTTTTTGGGGATCATCTCATAATGAAGTGCGTATGTGTTGTGTAAACATGGACGGTTTTTGCAAGGATGCCCAGATAGCTGGTCATAAGGATGCTACATACAAATGAGGAGGTGTCACCACAACCAACCGAGTATTGAATGCGTACCACATACATAGAGGGAAAAATAATTCTCCACCCTCTTCAATACTAGTGAGATGTTTGTCATGATATACATCCTAACAGGCATCGACTATGCGGTTGGTTCACATGTGTGATGGTTCTTTGGTGATGTTCACACTAACACTCACAAAGAACTCATACAGGGGCAGGTTCCTCGTCTTGGCATGAGCCAATAGATTATGCATTTGCTAGTAGATGTTGTATGTGAATCACGGGGTTCTTAAGAACCGGACATGAGTTTGGTCGATTGTGCGTGAACATGACGTAGATGACAAGGATTCAAAAATGTTCTCTTATGCACGATTACTCTGTTCCATCGTTTGCATCACACCATAAGTGACGATGAAACATCGTACACTTCAGGGACCTGAGGTTCATGTTCCAAGGAGCTATAGTCCAAAAACATTCATACGGGCTAGAGTGTAGCTCGACCAAAGCCTGGAAAACATCCCTTAGCCAGATTTGACACCAATAGGGTGCCGTGATGGAAAGTCCATCACATCACTTCCCGTCCTCTCCTAATTTGGCGTTAGGATTGTATTCACGTATTTCTACCACGTGGAAAGATGAGGTTCCAGGATACATGGTGGGAGACTTCGTGGAATTCAGTTCAATCTATGCTTGAAATGTTATCTCTTTCTTCCTTCAGTATGAAAACGGAGGTTTTGGGTCTTTGCTTAGAGTCGTAAGGCTTGTTTGGTTCTGATGTGGCCATTACCCATGTCCCCCTTCACCCACCTTTCCTTTTGTGGCCCCTCTTTTTTATCAGTGAGTGAAAGAAGGTGTGTTTTATCTACCCTTGTTGTAAAAACACATTGGATCCGGGTTCATTCCTGAGCAGCAGTGGCCTCCGTGCCTCAAGTGGTTATTACCATGACCAAAGACAAAAGGATACAATTGCGGCCCGACTGCATAGTGCCTAGTTCAAACCTACCTTTGACACACAGTCCC
>SZWC01018767.1:28062-49142 GCA_023375785.1 Penium margaritaceum | reverse complement strand
ATGCCGCCGTTGCAACAGCAACCACCGCACTTCCTTCTTCCTCCACCTCCTCTGTCTCTAGCTCGTCCTCCATCTCCACGTCTGTCACTACTGCCACATCTCTTGCTTCCCAAGGGGGTGGTCGTGGTGGAGGGGGTGGTAAAGGTAAAGGCCGAGGGGGTGGCTCTGGCGGTGGCGGGCAGGGGAAAGGTGGCAAAGGTTGCGGCTCTGATGGCGCCGCATTCCCCTTTTCTTCCACCAGCACTGTGACTTACTAGAACTGCGGCGCCACCGGTCATGCGGCGCCCAAGTGCCCTGCACCACCAGATGATGCACGCCTGGCCTCCGCCATGCGTGCCCACTGGGCATGCTCCTCCAGGTCTGGTGGCGGCTCTGCACACTCCTCCACCCCCGTGGGGTCAAGCCGTGGCCCTGTACACCCCTCTTCCCCATTGCCTACAGCTGCTGCCTACAGCACTGCCCTCTCTTCACCCCCTCCATCCGCACCCTGGGGTTGGCCCCCGAGGTTAGGGGTCCCTGTCTACTTCGGGCCTCCCTCTGGCTTCTACTCACCTCCAACATGGGCTTCCTCCACCACAGGTCCCCAGCATCCCTCCTCTAATGTAGTCATCACCGGACCATCAGAGGACGACCGCCAGCTAGACTCTGCACTCTCCCATGCCGTTCACCAACGTCACCTCCATGATCAGGGAGGTGAGAGTGTGCGTTCGGTTGAGGAGGGCCTTGCGTGTCCTGTTGATTCGTCTCTTCGTGGACCCCCCCCGGTCATGTTCAAGGGTGTCCCCCAGTTGACGTCCTGTGGATTAAGGAATGGCAGTCGTACAGTCTCCCTCGTTGTCTTGCCGCTTGTGGTCAGCGCCTCTCTCCTCGCTCTGCCATTGCCGCCGTGAGTCGTGATCCTGCGTCTGTCCGTGTGACGGGTGGCTTCTGGATTCTTGATACAGGGGCCACCCACCACATGACTTCCTGTCGCTCTTTGTTTGTGTCACTGGGTCCCATTGGCTCTGTTCGCTTTGTGCGCACTGGCTCTGGCCACCTTCTCCCCGTCCAGGGTGTCGGTGTCGTCCACTTTGTTGGCCCTGGGGAAAAACTCTTCCTTCCTGACGTTCTCTATGTGCCCGCTCTTGAGCTCAGTTTGCTGTCTGTGATGACACTCGACGACTATGGCATGGACTTCTCATCCAGCCGTGGCATTGCCTCTGTCATGCATCGCACTACCGGTCGTGTCTTGCTGCGTGGCACTCGTTGTGACCGCTTGTTCCGCGTGCCCTCGTTTACACCCCATCCCTCCTCGACTGCTCTTGTTCATGTGGCTCGCTCCCTCACTCCTGCACATGCGCAGTTACTTCATCGTCGCCTCTGTCACAATCACATTGCTGCCGTTGACAGTCTGCTTCGGGACATGCCTGCTCATGACCTTGATGCCAACACGTTCTCTGCACCTTGCCCCACTGACTGTCTCGACTATGCCCAAGGCAAAATGCACCGCTCCCCGTTCTCCACTTCCGAGTCCCGCACGTCTTACCCCCTTGATCTCCTGCACGCTGACGTCATGGGACCTCTTGCCCATGACGCACTTGGAGGTGTCGGTTATTACGTCCTGTCTCACAAACGACTTTTCTCGCATGCGCTGGGTCTTTGCCCTTCGGCAAAAGAGTGATGTCTGTCCCACACTTGAGTCCTGGCTGCCACAAGCTGAACTGGCCTGTGGTCGCCGGCTCAAAGTCTTTCGCTGTGACCATGGTGGCGAGTTCATGGGTCCCACCGCCCGCTTTCTTACCTCTCGTGGGGTGTGTATGGAGCCTTCGGCCCCCTACACACCCCAACAGAATGGTGTCTCTGAATGCTAGAACCGCACCCTCGCTGATGGTGTTCGTACTCTCCTCAGCGAGTCCTCCCTCTCTCCCGTCTTCTCCTTCGAGGCCATGTGCTACATAACCTGGGTATGGAACCGTGTTCCACACGGTCCCCTTCCTTGCCACGTCACTCCCTTTGAGCGCTGGTACGGTCGCTGTGCTGACCTCCATCTGGCTTGTGTCTGGGGCTGTGTGGCTACCGTCTGGCTGCCCAAGGACTTCCGCGATGGCAAACTGAGTCCTCGTGCTTGCCTGTGCACGTTCCTTGGTGTCTCTGCCATGTCTAAGGCATGGCGCTTGTGGGACCCCGACCGTTCTCGCGTCATCGAGTCCCGCGACGCCCTCTTCTTTGAGGATGTCTTCCCCCGTGACCTGTCCCATGTCCCTCCTCCGTCTTCCCTCTCCTCGCTTTGTCGGCTTGGGGAGGGTAGGTCTGTTCCAGCCTCCGATCTCCGTGCGTCCACTCCCTCTCACACGGCGTCTCCTGTCGTCACTCCCACGGACAGTGACGAGGACTCCTCATCGTCCCCCCGTTTCTCTTTTGAGTCGGGGGCCTCAGTGCCCTCCCCGGAGTCCGTGTCGCCCTTGCCCTCAGCCGGCAGCCCTGTGTCTTTGTCGTCCACCGCCAGCCCCGAGTCCTCACACTCGGCACCCACTCCCACACAGTCCTCACACTCGGCACCCACTCCCGCACAGTCCACTGCCCACTCTACCCCCAACTCATCTCCTGGCTCTGCTGCTTCTCTGGTGCTTGACACCGCCGCAGGTGACGCTCCTCAGGCTCGGCTCCCCGGTCCTGAGCCTTACACTCGTGGGGGGAGACTTCGTGCTCTTCCTCCCACTCAGTCCTCTCAGCCCTCCTCTTCCAGGACGCCTGCTGAGTCTGTCCTGGTTGGCTCGTCCACTGCCGCTCAGCGAGTCACCCGTTCTAGAGCCTCATCCTCCACAACTGGTCCCTCAGTGCGCCCCACCGGCCTCGATGCACTAGGCTTGTCTGTGAGCGTTGTACACCCCAACTCTGCAGTTGGCTATGCTCTTGTAGCCCACGAGTTCCTAATTGCTCTTGAGTCCTCCGTCGCCGGTTATGTTGTCGCATGCTTTGCGGCCGCTGGCCTCCCCACTCTTCCTCCTGAGCCCACCACTGTCCGGTAGGCTCGTGAGGCAGCAGACGCTGCCCTCTAGGAGAAGGCCATACAGGAGGAGCTCACAGCCCTCCAAGACCATGGAGTCTTTGAGCTCGTGGATCTACCTGCAGGTCGCAAGGCAGTCTCCGCCCGATGGGTTCTTCGGCGTAAGCCGAAGCCTGATGGAACTGTCGACCGGTACAAGGCACGCCTCACAGCTAAGGGGTTCTCCCAGATTCCCGGCGTTGACTTTGATGAGACCTTTGCGCCGGTCGGGAGATACACCACTGCTCGAGCACTTTTGAGTCTCGTCGCCCAGCACGACTGGGAACTGGAGCAGATGGATGTCAACAACGCCTTCCTACATCGGAAGCTCGATGAAGAAATCTACATGATACAGCCCCCGGGCTTCACCGATGGTACAAGCAAGGTCTGGCGACTGCGCAAAGCCCTTTATGGGCTCAAGCAGTCACCGCGGTGTTGGAACATGGAGATCTCCTCGACTCTCGAGCGGGGAGGTTACCTTCGCAGCACGGTTGATCCAGCGCTCTTCTTGAGCGCCCCCTCAGAGCCGTTCGTGGCGGTGTTGGTCTACGTTGATGACCTGCTCATTGCCTCACCCAGCCCAGCAGCTGTCCAGTTAGTGAAAAACCTGCTGCAGTCTGCGTACAAGATGAAGGATCTAGGTCCTACTCGGGTGTTTTTGGGGATGGAGCTTGAGCGTGATCGTCAGCGTCGCACCCTGCATGTGCACCAGGCTGCGTACATACGCACACCGGGGGAGCGCTTTGCCCCTTTGCTTGCAGACATCCCCACCGCGTCCACACCAATGACTCCAGCAGGTCAGCGTCTACTAAATTCACTGGGCTCAGTGCAGCTGGGGGAGTCTGTCGACGTCACCGACTACCTCAGTGTAATCGGCTCTCTCATGTACCTCGCCACTAACACTAGGACGGACGTGGCCTTCGCGGTCAATTTCCTTGCCCAGTTCTCCTAGCAGCCTTGACAGAAGCATCTCGAGGCCGCACTACGCGTTGTCCGCTACGCGTTTTCCATCGCACGCATAGGACTCTGCTACCGTGCTCAGTCCTCAGTAGTCATTGACGGCGACACAGACAGTGATTGGACACATGACACAGATGCTCACAGCCGCACTGGTTACATCTTCTTCGTCAGAGGGACTGCTATCTCTTGGAAGAGTGGAAAACAGGGCTGTGTTGCCAGAAGCTCCAGTGAAGTAGAGTACGTGGCACTGGGCGCAGGTACGTGTGAGAGTGTTTGGCTGTCCCGCCTGTTGTAGTAGTTGCGTGTTCCCATTCATTGCATCACCCTGCGCTGTGACAACCAGAGTGCAAAGGCGATTTCTGAGCACGATGGCATGCATCACTCTCGCACTAAGCACATCAACATTGAGCATCACTTTGTACGCGAGCGCATTGCAGCTGGAGAAGTTCAGGTTGTCTGGGTCGACACTCGTCAACAGCCTGCAGACTTTCTCACCAAAGCGCTCAGTAGTGGAATGTTCAAAGCGGCCGTGCATGCGGTTGGCTTGGTGCGTCCTCGTGATGCCCCTGGTTGACGTGAATCCTGTGATGTTCTCGTCGTCCTGTGTTCTGTGTGTGTATGGCCTGTTCGTCTGTGGGTCATGGGGGAGTGTTGGTTATTGTCACAAACACACGCGAGTGCCCTCTTGTCTCCATGCACACACACACACACTTCATTACTGCAGGTGATTGAACTGGACTGAGGCTCCCTGGTGCAAGACTGTGACACAGCATGACGTGCACAGTGGTGGTGCCATCATCAAGCTGCCAAGTGGTGACTTCAGCACCAGTCTTGTCACGAGCCCTAGTTTAGTGATAACTTCACGTGCCAAAATGAGGGATAGAATTTGTAGGATTGCATGCCTGTTAGTTGATTGAATACTTGCATGCTCCTAGAGTGGTGAACCGGGTTGTTGATCCCTTGGGACCACACGCCCGGTTTGTGCCGGCGTGTGAGAAACCGCCTAGAGCTCGCTCGCTCTAGGGTCCGGTTCGATCCCTGGGTCGCGGCCGGGCCCCACGACGAGTGCTTCGCGTGGGTGGCCCGGTCAACTGGCTCTCACCACCTCGCTCACTTGTTACTTGTGAACTTGTGTCTCAACTACTAGATCCTACTAGTTTTTGAGTTTTGCCCCCGATCCATGGCTCGTCCCGTCGCTTGCCACTTGCTTGCTTGCTTGCATAGCATTCGTGGCTACCTACACCAAGTGCCAAGGTCTTGACCATGTAAGAAGTCAATCACACACCTATGCGTCAAAAATTGTGCAAGAGGTACCTAGAAACAAGGTCTCCTCGTGGCCCCAATAAATGTCTCCGGGTGTCCGGGTCTCGACCACACCTTGCATGGAACATACACAACACATGGAGGCAATGGGTCTTTGTGTCACACCGGTAGAACTCACGAGGTGCGCGAGTCTCAACCAGCACAACCTTGACCAAAGCATCGTGCCACACCCCAAGTAACCTTGTTGTCCTCATAATGGTGTCAGGCCAAAGCCCACACACCAACACTCCCCCTGGGCTGCAGAGGCGGACATCACGAGCAAAGCTGATGGCTCCTTTGAACACAATCCCTGAGGAGGGAGCACGGCTCCCCCATGGCTACATGCCCCTGCACTTCAATAGCAAGGGTGATTACGATGCTGGTGGGATGTGCTCCCACATAGCCTCACCCCTGAGCGCCGTCATCGCTGTCATCGTCGTCGCTATCATAGTCGTCAGTGCTATCATCACCTGCTGAGCTGACTGCTACAGCATTGAGGCTCTCCTCCAACATAATCACCTGCTGTATGTGTGCCAGTTGTTGAGTTGCACATCGCCATGCAAACTCTACAGGATCGAGACGCGTATACAACTCGTCGAGTTGTGCTGCGACTGCTGGCTGGCTGGCTGCATCTGCGGCATGTAGGCGGTAAGACGCGGAACGAACCTGACGGTGGACCTCGATCGCGTGCGCATCGGCACGAGCCACAGCCTCCTGCAGCCTCGTCGCCTCATCATGTAGGAAGGAGTGTAGATGAGCCTGCTTGCCGCACAAGTTAGCGTCCTCAACGTCAATCGTCGGGTCAAGTGCCGCCTGGTCACTAGCTACAGGCAGGGCGTCAACACCAGACAACACGTCGACATCTGTAGGAGATGCAACTGTGGAGGTACCGGCTGCTGGTGACACACCTGTCACTCGACCATCAAATGTTGGCCGGACATCGGCATCCTTCAATGAATTTTCCCCTGCCACATTGTCGTCGTCATCAAGAGCCCGCACAACGTCCTTGGGCTCCTCCCAATCCCTGGTGCATAACCAATCGTCCACCTGTTGTTGAACATCCGCCCGTCCCCAACGTGCATCCTGTAGAGACCTCGTAGCGGTCTCTAGACACATGTGCACATCCTCCACGCACTCCTTGGCAGTCCATCGGGCTGGAACATCCGCAGTGTAACAACGGCTACTAGCATTCCGGAGCTCGACTATGAGACTCTGCACGTGCTCCTCCTCTCGGGCCATCACTGCCTCCTGCTCGACGACCGTGGAGTGCAGGCGCTTGGGTATAGGAGCTGTTGCTCGGACATGTGTAGCTGTGTCATCTGCCTGAACCACCATGGAGTCCGCAACACCGGTCAGGGCAGTGATAAATCAGAGGTCCGCAGCTCGCTCTGCATCCACCATGGCAGCCACACCTACAGGGGTGATTGGTGCAAGCTCATATGCTACTGTTGGTATGTTGCACATGCGGACGTCTGCTGTCACCGAGGGGCCATCTCGTGCTCGCGTCGTGGCTACTACAAATACGGTAGCGCACTAGGCCTCTACGTTCGCCTCCGACCCTGCGTTTGACCACTCGACATTGGACAACTGGTCTTCATATAGGAAATCTGCCTCGTCCTGGCGGTCCATCACCTGCTCGGGCTGCCCAACACTATTTGCCAGAACACAAGGGCATTTGCTATGGGCCGAGCATCAGCATCTGTATCACCTGCTCCACCTGCTGCTCCTTCTGGCACCATGGCAGCCGTCTCCACACCAGCTAATGCGGGAGCGCGCACATCATCGGGTGCAACTCCTGCATCGACCGTCATCACATCATCTGCCAAGGCATCAACAATCACCATCTCCATCCCTGACTTTGACTGATCATCGGACTAATCCTCATCTGACAAAGAGTCTCCATCGGGGCGGACGTCTCCACCCGGCAAACTCTATGCTATCCGAGCCTGCTATGTAGCATCATCCGCCTTAACCATCATGCGCTCCACAGCATTAATCTCACCAATGCCAAGCTCCACCGCGTTCTTCAGTGGACAAACCATCCCCCCCATGACTGACACCTCGACAAAAGCCGTGGGGACTCCACAGACCAAGCCGAAGACAGCGGACGAGGGGGTACCGTCGCATGTGACTCCTCCCACAGTTGCATCTAATGGTGCTGCCTGCGCGCGATGTGCAAGAAGAGCAGCTTGCCGCCGCGCACGAGTGCAAGTACGAGCGGTACGGCCAGGCGCTGAGGATCCGTCCGTCGGTATGATGCCGACAGCCTCCACAACGGAGTAGAGGGCGATGGATGTAGAAGAGAGATCTGGCATACTAGCATTGTTGGAGGAAGGGATGTAGGATCGTGAGGAGGACGGAGATGAAGTGGGAGGTGACATTAGCGGCGGGATGGCAGCTCGCTCGGAAGTCACGTGGTCAAGGACCTGCTGGACCATACGGTGGAGGTTCCGGACATCCATGTGTAGGGTGGCCATATCTCCACACAGAAGCGTTGTGGCGTCACTCGGTGACATATCCACCAAAGGAGGAGGTGGAGAGGATCGTACCCAAGGAGGATGCCACCCAGGAGGGTGATGTCGGCACTGGCGCCAACCATGCTACCTATCTCGACAGTTGTAGGACAAAAACCTTGAAGACAAGTGGGGTGTGTGCCACGGTTGCATCGACGACTGTGCCTATGGCGGCTGCCACAACTGAGGCTCATGCGCAGATGACGACGCTTGCAACGCCCACGGTCATCCTCTGTAGCTCATGTCGAGAGCTTAACATGGATGATAGTCCTGCACACTCGATCCCGGTGGCGCAAAGCACCACGGAGAGGGATACGAATGCAACAACGTCTCTCATACGGGATACGATGTCGTCAATCACGGCCACAACCTCAGCCATAATGTGTTGTTACAATGTTGCACTACTGCCACACGGAGGCAATGGCACAACTATTGCAACGTGCGACCTCAAGTCTCCTTCGGTGCCGATGAAACTACACCGGGTGTTGTCGATACCCGATGGCTGTGGCCTCAAGCCACCTTCACTACTGCTGCTACTGCTGTGACTCTTGCGGTGGCTTCTGCTACAGCAGTTCCTGTTGTCAGCCGACAATGGTGGCCTCAAGCCACACTAAAAGGTAAAATAACAAAAAAAAAAAAAACTCACTTCCCAAAGTCAACGGGAGTAGGAGGCACATCCCCCTCTTTTTGGTTCACCATACGCTCGGCGCGAGTGGGATACTCCTTCTATAGGTCTTTCTTGAATGCCCACTCGAGGACCCCCCTGTCCTCCTTCTTTTTCCTCTGTCTGGCACGACTCTTGCCTCGAGCGGCCTCGTCGAAAGAGCTCGCTTGGCAAGCTCGTCAAGCTCGCCTGTGGGCGAGCTCGCTTGCAACGCGAAGATGAGGGGCAGCTTTGTGCTGCTAACGAGCGACAGGGGTAGCTGCTCACGCTGCGGCTGCCTTTACTGTGCGGGCTGATACTTCTGCTATTGCGCTTGTGTCGAGCTGTCGTGGTACGTTCCAGGTGCTTGCCGCCGCCACCACTGCTCCTGTTGCTGCCTTTGTGCCTGCTGCTCGCTGCTACTGCTACTCCAATTATTGTTGTGGCTACTACCCTACGCTGTTGCTGCTACAACTGCTAGCTGTCAGGATGGAAACCGCGTGGATGTGGGCCTGACATTGGTCTGATAGAATTCATTGGTTCACGTCTACTGTTTTGGGCGAATCTGAGACTGAGCGTGAGCTTTTTGGTCGCCTCAGGCTATGTGAGCAGGAATTTAGAGACAGTCAGTTTGCGAAGGGAATAACGTCGTTTTGCGTTAGTTTTGTTAACATAGACATGCTCACAACATGAATAGGGCTAGTCATGAGCTTTCCAACGCACCAAATTACGCGCGAATCGGCCAAGCGTAGCCCAAGTTATGCTTGCCGAAGCACAGGTCTCACCCACCACAGAAGCCTGACGCCACCACTCGTCGTGGCGCCTTCCTTCACCTGCGAAGCGGCTTTCCCAGGGCGCATATCCCATTGCACATGGTATGGGGGCCTCCTGCACTGTTTCCACGCACCCTCCCCACTTTTGGGTCGCGTTTGGTGATGGGGTGTGACGAGGTTCAAAACCTGTCCGCGAACCTGCAGTCAGAATTTTGACTAAGTCCTAGAGTAACAAAATGTAATACTGAGTTTCGGACGCCGAGCCAAGTTTTTGGTTAAGTCCCTCAGTAACAACCTGCACTACTGGATCCGGTGGATGATCCGACGGATCAGGTGGATCATCCACCGGACGTCGCGGCAGGCCTATCGGAGCAATTTCTCCAGATGGTATTTTTGTTACTCGGTCCGGTCGATTATCGACCGGATTTCGAGTCGGAGCTGGCTCCCAGAGCCGCTGTGCATACCCCAACTTTGGAATGCCATATCTCCCTCGATCCTTGTCTGATTCCAGCAAAACAACTTCCACCGGATTCAACGACTCATCAACTTTCAGGGGCAGTCCTCCATTGTAGGATACGAGCAATACTCGAGTCGCCAGATCCGCCGAAGCGAGGTTAACACTTTCTGGCGGCTCGTCGAGCAAACAATTGTCCCTCCGCATGCCCAAGTGCGGTGCCTCCCGGCGCCGCACTTGGGCATGCGGAGGAGAAGATTTTCCAACACTAGCTGCTGTTGCTACTGTTACATCTTTTGCTGTGGCTTCTAACCTCCGTCGCTGCTGTTACGCTACTGCTGCGTTGCTGCTCGCTACTGATGTTGCCGCTGCTACAAGCTACTGCCGTCGCTGTGTTCTGCCACTGCTCGTAGCCGCAGCTGCAAGCTGCTCTTGCAAGCTGCTTCTCCTCTCTCTTTTGTGTGTACAAGCTGGTAGCCAGACACTGCTGCTACTACCACCCGGTGTTGTTGCTGTTGCTCGGCGTGGCTGTTGCCGGTAGCCGCTCCCACTGCATGTACTTCCCGCTACCGCTACTGCTACGACTGTTGTTGCTTGCAGCTGTTGCCGCTGTCTCTGCTGCCTCCACCGCTCCGCTATAACGTAGTTGTGGTGGGTCCCTCAAGGATTTGCTGCTACTACTATGGGTGGCTGCCGATGCAACCACTCACTATTGTTGCTATTGTTGCGTCTCTGCTGCAAAACACAATGAGCTGTGGTTCGTTTGCTCTAATACCAAGAGAAACTTCTTGGAACCTTCCTAACTGCTTGCCAGTTAACCAAGCGTCACCGTTGAGTCAGTGTGTGATGACAGTCACAAGTCATGCACGAAACTACAAGGGTCTGGGCAGGGACACGTACAGAGTGTCCGGAAGCTCAAATTAAATGTAATTGCAGAGATAAATAAAAACTGACAAGCACACAGCATAAATAGCTGACGCGGCGCACAGCGGGTGCTGCACGCGATAGTGTCAGTTTGTCTTAAAACCCGGCCTAAAACCAGTGTTTCGGCCGTAACTCTGCGTACAGGTACACAAGTGCAACACTGTATGAACCTAGAGATGCAGAATCTCGAGCCGAACGCAACACTAGTCACATGCACAAGTCCGACATCGACTGGTGGCCAGAAAATGCAAAACATGCAAATCAGGCTCGAGAGCCAGTTCACCGAGAAAACTCTAGAGTCTGCAAAAAATACTAGAGACCAACCCGACAAGCACCCGAGGCATTGTGGCATCTGTCTAGCAGCTGCTGGTGGGTGGAGTCACCACCCATCGGAGCTCCGGCTGTACCTGAGTCTGCATCAGGCATCTGTGTCACACCAGTCAAGTCGCAGATGCTAGAGACGTCTCAGAATCCTCTGGATGCCTGCCATATCGTCGCGCTCTCTTGTACCGCTGCTCTCCTGGCCGTCGCTCATGACGGGTGGAAGCCACTCACACAAATAGTGGAAACATAGGTTGCCCCTCTAGCACTTATCCACTCTAATACCCAGTGTTACGCGATAGGGAATGATAATGAATCACAAGTAGAAAAATATAGATCAAACATGCTTTGGAAGATGGGATTGTTGGGTACCTTGCATTTTGTAGTACGTGTATTTCGAGGAAAAGTGTCGGACAACGTTAAGCACATGCATACAAGAATATAAATGAGGGAAATTTGAGGTCTTTGTTTTTTGTGTAGTTTAATTGGTGTGCAGTGGCCATGTCACTAGACCATTTGAGGAACCTCATCGATAGGGATGTGCGGGGGGGGGGGGGAAGCTGGTCAGCAATATGAGATTTTATCTAAGTTTTTAGCATTAAGAACAAATTTACATGATTTTTTTTTAAAACATGATCACCTTCCGGACAAAAGAGGCCGACCTTTGTCAAATTTGTGGAAGAAGTTGGAACATTTGGAAACGTGACAAAATGGGTCAGGGAAGTTGATTATGCTATATCAAGTTTGTGTTTATGTGAATCTGAAATTTGGTGCATCATGATCCATGAATGCAAGGATGCAAATTCCCACACCTTTTTTCGAATGGACGTGTGAATGTGAGGACTCTAGGATGTTGTAGTTCAATTCGGAAAAGAGTGTAACATAGTTTAAAGGTAATCTCTCAGAATATGTGGCATTCTGAAGCTCTATGTTTGTCTCCAGGGAATGTGTGAGCTAGTTTCATCCGATGAGGTGACAACACCCTTGGGAACAGGGCTGTAATATCGCGGTATTCAGTACCTTGGTACTTAAGTACTGCGGTACCAGACTATCATGGCATGAATACCGGGGTATTATGGTTTTCAGGCAGCTCAATACAGATACTGGTACCGCTATTGCGGTCCATATGGCACTGGAAAAATATAGCGGTATTTTAGGTGTATTGCGGTACACGGTACACCCTTTGCTTGAAGGTCGCATTCTACCATGGTACAAAATCAGTACCACGGTACTCATTGGATAAGTATTGAATCTAATTGACAAGATACATACGATTTGAGAGAATAACGTTTCTTTGCGTGAAAAAAAACATGGCGCCCGAGAGAAAACATAAATTTCTTACAAACAAGTATCTTTGAAAAATCTTGTAGATCGAAAAACAGTCTACAAATTTTATTTATAAATTTTTTATTAAAAAAAAAAACCTTGTCCCAGAGCGGGTAGACGTGAGAGACAGAAAACATTAAACTGATGAATGCTCAAACCCTGTCCAAACGCGATAAGCTTAAAAATTGAAATAGCTTCTCGCACCCACACCCCGTGAACCCCACGTTTGACCTCCAAATCTGACTTGCTCCTCGTTGCGATGTTGAGTGGAGGGTGAGGAAACATGCTTGGATATTTTGAAAGCAATACCCCTGAGTTGAGGGTCTCAACCTATAAGGTCAGTCTCCTTCTTTCAAGGAGAATGGAAGCTTGATGATTTAATCAAAATAGACATCATTAAAGCATAAGTGTTCCACTCGACGTTTGTGACCCTGCCAAAGTTGCATTCGACCACCTACAGAACATGATGCTCGACAGCCCAACAAGTAATGCGACATTGGTAAACATGCATTTTGATGTTTGTTTGTTGAATGGTACCGCGGTAAAATACCACGCCAAAATACCACAGTATGATTGAAGGATACCGTGACAGGTTAGTACAGATACCGTACCGGTACTGCAAAAAAACACCGTACCGCAGTACTGCAATACCGCGGTACAAAATCACAGTGACCTACGGTGCTGGTCATACCTTACTATCACCCATGTTCGTGTACGTTAACTTTTTTAGTTCGCCCATGTGTCACGTGAAAAATTCCTTCACACCAAAAGTACATGTCGAGACACGTGAAGCACACATTTCGTTCCCGGAAAAGGAATGTTTCCCACCAGATTCCTCGTTCAAAGAATTCACAAATAACCAAATACAGGAGAATGTACATGGCACTAAAAAGCAAATATAAAAGAGACTAATACGGATGAGAGTACGGTACTTCCGTCAACCCTGCTTAGGAATATGTTATGTACCAGATGTACACGAGTTCCCAATGTTTCTGAGTGGATATTTCTGTCATTACACAAAGAGCCCACCGCTCGTCAAGACCTCGATTTTTCACACCGGCGGTTGAGGGCAATTCGGCCAACTACCCTCGCCCTCCGGCAAACCTCCTCGCACTTTCTGACAACTCCGACGACTTTCCAAAATAATGTACGGAGGTATCACGACCTTTGGGTCAACTTCTTGACACATGGAGACATATCTAGATGTATAAAGATGTATATCGTATCTTTGCCTTCAATTCTTGAAGCCCCCCCAACTTCTCGGCACAGCTTCTCGAATTCGACCACTCACGACGCCACTCGACACGCGTTGCTGGACGATCGACCCAACGACCCCGAGAATACCTCACTCGTAACTCGTCACTTGTGTATATATGTTTGATCATTCTGAAACTTGTCATCGAAGTATACTTACTGCTAGTTATGAATTGCTTAAGTGTCCAAAACTCTCAATCATGTTCTGGCTTGCAACTTTTGCCTTTTCACCATCTATGTTACACTTGGCATAATACATGGTTTGAGAGCACAGCGCAATTAGAGGGGCATCCAACTACTTTACCCATCCGGAGGACTACCTCACACAAGCCGTCAACGCATCTCGCACATCAAGACTTCGCAGAGTTTACGACTACTATGTGAAGCGAGCGAGCGCATCTGACGACCAGCAGCGGGTCTTCGGCAATGACTTCTGCAATGGAGGAGCACAACGTACCTATGCAAGAAAACCTTCGAGCGGCAACGAACGTTGGCGTGGCAGGCTATGCGATAGGTGGATCAACCCCTACGGCTACAACGACCAATCCGGTCGCAGATCTAATGGCAGTACACCAGCCACCCCTACAGACAGCCTGGACAACGATAGGAGGAATGACAGGTGACACTGGAGGAGAGGCACGTTTCAATGTGGAACTGGCAAACCGTATCTCTGCGCTCGAGGGAATCAACCATCTTCTCCAACAGCTCAACGTCGCGAAGGATGCTCTTTACAATACAAGTACACAAGAGACGGTGCTCGTCGAAAGAATAACCCAATTCTCAAGCAAACCTAAGATTTGCCCAGCCCCTCAAGAACCATTCCATCCTGCAGACTCAAAGGGATGAACTGTGTGGATGTGGCTAACATTTCAAGAGGTTTACTTCACCGTTGCTGGGGTCAACGACAGTAAAACATTTGACCTCAATGCCCCACTTTTGTGTGGCACGACACTAAGTTGGTGGTTTGATCTAAAGGCCATCCAACGGCAGCAGAAGTCTAGCAGAACATCATCGAAGGCCAACAAAACCCATAACATTTCACCGATCACTGGCGTTCTACCCTTGGAGCAGATCAACCCGCAATGGCAAGACGTGCAGACTCCACCAACTGTCTGGAAAGATTTCTTCCACACGATGCTCACATGATTTGGATGACTGAACGAGAATTCTGACGCTAGGCACAAGCTCATGTGTTTCCTCCAGTAGCGTAGCATGACAGAGTACAAGCGGAGATTCTGTGAGTTAATCTTTGGTGCAAAAATCACCCCAAAGAGCTCTATTTTCACTACAACAACTGCCTCAAACAAGACATCCGATGAGCGATTGCCATTTTTGGCATCCAAAACGACTTACCGCGAATGATTGCAGCAGCAAAAAGAATCGACAACATCGACTACAACGCTCGGATCCATGAATCGTATGGCTGGCAAACCCCCAACCACAGTTATCATGGGAACATAAAAAGCTAGTCAGAGGACTCCTCGACTCCGATAGAAGTGGACGTTGTCAACCAGAGAGATACGCACACCTGCTACAACTACAAAAAAATTGGGCATATTGCTCGCGGCTGTTGAAGTAAGGAGCAGGCCAGAAATGGGAGGAAGTCGCAGAAAAAATGTGTCGGGAAAAGGCAAAGGGCAGGAGTGAAAGACACAACTCTTGTCCGTGAGGAGCGATTTGCATCAAACGATCGGCGATCTAAAGGGCCTACAGTGCTATAGAAGGTTCTTGACATAACAGAGTTTGACGAGGGGTACAAGGACGACCAACGGGCGATACTAGTAAGAGTGCGACCTCGAGGATGCAAAAGTCACATAACGGTACTGGAAGTATTGGATGGAGGGGCTTCTCAGAGTTTTGTAAGCAACGACATGGTTCGCAAGCTGGGTTTGTAGAACAAACAAGGGGTGTTTGAAGGAAAAATCGTCCACAAAAGATTGCAAATACAGAGACTCCGAGAACCACTACGACTACAAGTGGGGGATCTGTGGGATGTAATGGTTTGGAGGTCTTGTCCAATGAGTGACCACAAAATCATTCTCGGATGACATTCCTATACCGACACAATCCGCATGTTGATTGAAACAGAGGCAAAGTCTTCGTGGATATTGATCCTGTCAAACAACAACTTTTGCGCATGGGACGGAAGACGACAGCGGAAGCAGCAGCGGTGGAAGCAACAGCGGTGGAAGCAACAGAGGTGGAAATAAGAGAGGAAGCCATGGTAGCAAAAAAGCAACAATCAGTGCTATTGACACCGCTGAACGTGGCCAAATAATGCATACGGCAAGGAGCTCAGAGTGGCTCATAGATCTCGAGCCAATGGAAGAAGCGAAAGTGGCAACACATGACTCATCATTCTCGTCGGCCCAATCAACCTCATTGGCATCAACAAAGTTTGCGATGGTACCTAAAGAGTTGGCACCACTCATCCAAGGGTTAGCGGAACTATTCTCCAACAAACTCCCAAAAATCCTACCACCTCAACGGGATATAGACCATCGCACTGAACTGAAACCGGGCAGCGGACCCACGGTTTGAGGGGCCTATCAGATGAGCGACCACGAATTGACCGAACTAAAAGAGGAGCTGGATGAGATGCTTGGTCAGGGGTCGTCCTCCCATCAACGTTAACAAACACCGCACTTGTACTGTTTGTAAAAAAGAGAACTGGAGGAATGCGGATTTGCTTGGACTACAGTGCGTTGAACAACGCTACCATGAAGAACCACTATCCTGTTGCCTGAGCCAACGAACGTTTTAAAAACTCATAGGGGCTTGAATTTTCACCAAAATAACCCTATACAACGGTTTTCGCCAGATTTGCATGGTGGACGCTGACGGTGAGAAGATGGTGTTCCAACGTTTCAGGCGTTTCAAGTTCATGGTATTACCATTCGGACTTAGAAATACCCCGGCAATGTTCATGGCGTGATGAAAAATAGTTTCCGCCCGTACCTTGACGATTCTGTTGTAGTGTATCTTGATGACATCCAGGTCTACAGTCGCACCCCGGAGGAGCACGATGGAAAGTAGTCATGTATCTTGAAGTTTTACAAAAAGAGAGTTTTTGGGAAACCTCTTAAAGTGTGACTTTGATCGCCGTGGGATCGACTTTTGGGGTCACGTCATCAACGACGGGAGGATCACCATTGATCCGAAAAAAGTGGCAGTAGTCATTGGTTGGCTGGCGCTGACCAACGTTCAAGATGTTCAAGTTTTACTCAGCTACTGCAATTACTACTGGCGCTTTGTATGGGATTATGCCTCAGTGTCAGTGCCTCTCTTTGACCTCACTGGGAAAGAAAACAGTTGGAGGTGGGAAGACAGAAAACAAGAAGTATTCACCGCTTTGCAGAACGCTCTGACTTCGACGCCAGCCCTAAAATTGGCCGATCCAACGGTAGACAAAGTCATGGCTATGGACACCATAGATCGAGTCATTGGCGCAGTCCTCCTACAAGACCATGGCAACGGAGAACAACTGGNTACTGGAAGTATTGGATGGAGGGGCTTCTCAGAGTTTTGTAAGCAACGACATGGTTCGCAAGCTGGGTTTGTAGAACAAACAAGGGGTGTTTGAAGGAAAAATCGTCCACAAAAGATTGCAAATACAGAGACTCCGAGAACCACTACGACTACAAGTGGGGGATCTGTGGGATGTAATGGTTTGGAGGTCTTGTCCAATGAGTGACCACAAAATCATTCTTGGATGACATTCCTATACTGACACAATCCGCATGTTGATTGAAACGGAGGCAAAGTCTTCGTGGATATTGATCCTGTCAAACAACAACTTTTGCGCATGGGACGGAAGACGACAGCGGAAGCAGCAGCGGTGGAAGCAACAGCGGTGGAAGCAACAGAGGTGGAAACAAGAGAGGAAGCCATGGTAGCAAAAAAGCAACAATCTGTGCTATTGACACCGCTGAACGTGGCCAAATAATGCATACGGCAAGGAGCTCAGAGTGGCTCATACATCTCGAGCGAATGGAAGAAGTGAAAGTGGCAACACATGACTCATCATTCTCGTCGGCCCCATCAACCTCATTGGCATCAACAAAGTTTGCGATGGTACCTAAAGAGTTGGCACCACTCATCCAAGGGTTTGCGGAATTATTCTCCAACAAACTCCCAAAAATCCTACCACCTCAACGGGATATAGACCATCACACTGAACTGAAACCGGGCAGCGGACCCACGGTTTGAGGGGCCTATCAGATGAGCGACCACGAATTGACCGAACTAAAAGAGGAGCTGGATGAGATGCTTGGTCAGGGGTTCATCCTCCCATCAACGTTAACAAACACCGCACTTGTACTGTTTGTAAAAAAGAGAACTGGAGGAATGCGGATTTGCTTGGACTACAGTGCGTTGAACAACGCTACCATGAAGAACCACTATCCTGTTGCCTGAGCCAACGAACGTTTTAAAAACTCATAGGGGCTTGAATTTTCACCAATATAACCCTATACAACGGTTTTCGCCAGATTTGCATGGTGGACGCTGACGGTGAGAAGATGGTGTTCCAACGTTTCAGGCGTTTCAAGTTCATGGTATTACCATTCGGACTTACAAATACCCCGGCAATGTTCATGGCCTGATGAAGAATAGTTTCCGCCCGTACCTTGACGATTCTGTTGTAGTGTATCTTGATGACATCCAGGTCTACAGTCGCACCCCGGAGGAGCACGATGGAAAGTAGTCATGTATCTTGAAGTTTTACAAAAAGAGAGTTTTTGGGAAACCTCTTAAAGTGTGACTTTGATCGCCGTTGGATCGACTTTTGGGGTCATGTCATCAACGACGGGAGGATCACCATTGATCCGAAAAAAGTGGCAGTAGTCATTGGTTGGCTGGCGCTGACCAACGTTCAAGATGTTCAAGTTTTACTCAGCTACTGCAATTACTACTGGCGCTTTGTATGGGATTATGCCTCAGTGTCAGTGCCTCTCTTTGACCTCACTGGGAAAGAGAACAGTTGGAGGTGGGAAGACAGCAAACAAGAAGTATTCACCGCTTTGCAGAACGCTCTGACTTCGACGCCAGCCCTAAAATTGGCCGATCCAACGGTAGACAAAGTCATGGCTATGGACACCATAGATCGAGTCATTGGCGCAGTCCTCCTACAAGACCATGGCAACGGAGAACAACTGGTCGCATACATGTCAAGAAAATTATGCAGACCGGAGCTCAATTACGCCGTACTCAACAAGGAGATGTTGGCAATCGTACATGCATTTAATACATGGCAGTGCTATCTGCAATGCCGCTGATGCATCGTGCGCACCGACCATCATGCGCTGAAATATTCAAGGTCATAGCCAAACCTCTATCAACGCCAAACCTGATGGATGGAGTTCCTCGAATCCGGGTTCGACTATGATGTTTAGGACTGACCAGGCAAAACCAACCCAACAGACGCACTCAGCCGCCGATCAGTTCTCATGGCTGATGCAGCAATGCTATAGCTACAACGAGATTTGTATCTCAAGAAGTTTTTCACACAAGGCTACGACCAGCATGGCGGATACGATGAGGCACAATTGTGGTATGACGCACCCTATTGGCAGTGATGATTCACTCGCCAGGTGGTCGTTCTCCCGAAAAATGAACTCCACCGCATGCTGCTCGAAGATTGCCACGACATTGGGCCAGGTGGAAATTTTGGAGAAGAAAAGACATTGAGGAAGCTAGTAAAACACTACTGGCGGGAGAAGATGCAATCCGATGCGACCAACTTGTGCAAATCTTGCGACACGTGTTAGCGACAAAAATCTTGTCGCACATGGCCACCCAGACTTCTACAGCCGCTACCCATTCCAACGGAACCCTTGAATGACATCTCCATGGACTTCGTGACAGGACTACCAGTAACACCCAAGGGATATGGCGCAATCCTTCTGGTTGTCAAGAGGTTTTAAAAAATTCTTAATTTATTTCTACTACCACCACTATCACCACAAATGGAACAGGGCGACTGTTTTTAAATCGCATTGTGCGGCTACACGGCGTGCCGTAAACCATTACAAGCTAAAGAGATGGTCGATTCACTTGCCGTTTTTGGTGGAAACTGATGACTCGCTACGACAGTCGGATCTAGCTTTTAACGGCATTCCATCCTCAAACCGATGGCCAAACCGAGCAGACCAACCAAATGCTCAAACAACTTCTCCAAGTATTATGTGAACCTCATGGGACGGATTGGGCACAAAAACTCCCAATCATTGAAATTGCGTATAATTTAGAGATCTCCACCGCAACGGGTAAAACTACGTTTGAAGTGGTGTATGAAAAATCTCCTACCACACTAGCCAGACTACACATCTAGAGCAACATTCCCACGGTTGAATTCCAACGCCGCAACTTCTCCACCATATGGGATGAAACATGGCAGACACTTGCGGAGACACAAGTGGCAATGAAAAGAGTAGCTGACCGACATCGCAATGACGATGTTTTCGCCGCAGGCAACAAATTTCTTCTCATCTCAAACAACATCAAACTTTGCGGAGCTGACTGTTTGAAACCACGGCTACAATATCATGGTATTCAGTACTACGGTACTTTTTTACCGTGGTACCAGACTGCCACGGCATAAATACCACGGTATTATGGTTTTCAGGCAGCTCTACACCAATACTAGTATAGCTACTGCGGTTTGTACGGTATTGGAAAATTACCGCGGTTTTTTAGGAGTACCGCGGTATACAATATACCCTTGCTTGAAGTCCGCATTCTACCACGGTACAAGATAAGTTCCACTGTACTCAATGGAGAAGTACTGAATCTAATCGACAAGATCCATACGAGCCTGTAAAAGGATTGCGTTTTTTTTTTTTAATTCCGTGGAAAAACATGGTGTGTGAGAGAAAACATAAATTCTGTGCAAAAGAATCATCTTTGATAGATCTTGTACACAGAAAACAATCAACAGATTCAGAGACTCACTGTCCTGGAGCAAGTAGGCGCGAGAGACAAAAAAAAAAAAACAAAGAAAACAAACTGATAAATGCTCAAACCCTGTCCAAACGTGACGAGGTTGGAATCTGAAATAGCTTCTCGCACCCACGCCTCATGAATCCCTCCTTTCACCTCCGAATTTGACTTGCTCCTTGTTGCTCCATTTTCCTCGAGTGGCCCAAACTCGACCCAACTACTTTTCTTTTTGCCAACTTATCAAGCTTCAGTCTCCCGAAGCCCGAAAAAGGCTTCGCACATGTTTCGGCAACCAATGATCCCGGAAACGAAGAAAATGTTTTTTCCTTAGCACCACTGGCCAACATTGAATTGTTTTCTGACCAACCTCTCACCGGCAGGACAACATGGCTTCAATTTCTCGAAAACATTTTCAGGAAGCCACTCGAGGAATTTCTTTGAAGCCAAAGAACAGTAAGAGGGGATCATACCACCAGTATAGCAATTGATGGGGAGTGTTGGAGCTGTACAATCACTATGCTAGATGTATGCTCCACAACACTGATGTCGGTATGGCAATCGGTAGACCAAACAAGGGCATGAAAAGCTTTATGGTGACATTACCAGGTCCAAAACTACTCAAAATTCTCCTTATCAACCGCCAGAT
>SZWC01018767.1:6668-27775 GCA_023375785.1 Penium margaritaceum | reverse complement strand
GAGGAATTTCTTTGAAGCCAAAGAACAGTAAGAGGGGATCATACCACCAGTATAGCAATTGATGGGGAGTGTTGGAGCTGTACAATCACTATGCTAGATGTATGCTCCACAACACTGATGTCGGTATGGCAATCGGTAGACCAAACAAGGCATGAAAAGTTTTACGGTGACATTACCAGGTCCAAAACTACTCAAAATTTTCCTTATCAACCGCCAGATATTTTTTCTGGCATCCAGGCCCTTGGGGTGTAAAGGGCTTGTATTGTACATAGTGCGTAGGCATGCACACGCGGTAGCGCATGCCCTTTATCCATTCCTAGGCAGAATGGGGAGCTTCACACTACACAGTGCTACACACATACACAAGGCAGGATTACCTATTCTTGCCTAGCTTCCATGCACTGAAGGTTGGGAAACAACATGTACCACATGTACAAGGATCTCCGAAACTACATCAACCTGTGAAGAGTAAACGGTGTAGTAGGATAGCTTCCGAAGGAAGCCACATGATGAAAAACCTTCACCGTGAATTTGGATGAAGCTTCGTTCATTAGGAAGCTTCCCTAAAGCTGGCTATGGCACCAAGTAACATCATAGAGCTGGAGGAAGCTTCCTTGACGGAGAAGCTTCATATTTGCAAAGATAGGAGGTGAATACTAACACCACAAATGAGGAAGCTTCTCTTCCAGGCGGTCAAATTTCCAAGACCAGATGTATATAAGGCGGCGGTCTTGGCACACCTCAATAACAACTCTCTCACATATAGCAGCGTCAATACTTTAAGGGCTTCAGATTTTACCTTCTCTATCATTATTGTCACCTTGGTGAATAGAGTCAAGACAAGACTCTGCTGAAGTTGCATAAAATACCCCTATAAGACTGGCACTTTTGTGGCAGGCTAGGTTGAGGATGCCTCACTACCTAGAGGCCTGACTACCTTGAAGACAGTGGCAGTGCCAAGATCCCTTGCTTCGTCAACCTTGAAGGCCTGACAAGGATTGTCCCATCTGGGATGCCATGCAACTTAGTTCTTTGCACATAGTTGTGTGAAGGCTGATACTTGTACTTTGTACTTTGTACTATCAATGAAGAGATTCATTTCTCAGTTGTGTCCCTTTGGTTTCATAGGATCAAGATAGTCCATGCTTTCTTGCCGAGAATGAAAGATCTCTATACAAGCAGCAAGAAACCTAGAGCTTGCAGCCATAAACCAAACCACTTTCGATTTTCAACCTCTAACAGTGTTCCTAGTGATATTTCTGCTAACTGAGGCATCAGTGCCTGGTCAGACGGTGATGACAGTCACAAGTCGTGCACACAACGGCAAGGGTCTGGCTAGGGGACACAAGGCAAAGTGTCACAATGCTTCAATAGCATTTTAAGAGAGGAATGACAAATGACAGGTCCATGGCATAAGTACCTACCGCGGCGCACGACGGGTGTCACACGTGGCAGTAAGGCTGCACACGGATCCTACCCTCAAATCTTCAGGAGGATCCGGACCTGGGGGTCGGATCCACATACTGGATCTGGATCCGTGGATCCGGATCCAGGATCCACAAATCATCGGATCCACGGATCCATTCACATAGATTCACAGTTCCTTGCTCAGCACATAATTTATCAGCCATGGTTACTTATATGCACCGAGTTCCGAGTGAGCACCAAGTACTGAGTCACCAAGTACTTCATGCTGACTCACCAACAGTCACTGCTTATCAATCCAATGGTCAACCTATCACACAATCTTCAAGAAGCTGCGCTGTCACAGACCGACGGTAGTTTGTGCCTCGTTTGTCACGTACGGGTTTGCAGGGTCATCCTTTACGACACCTGCAAGAGCGGCTGATCCTAATTGGCTGCACGGAGTCGGATTTGATAATAGACCTATGGCATTCCACCAGATGAGTCACTAAGCGGGCCCTCCTAGTGTAGGCAGGTATAACGCATATGGACTAGGCAATGACGTGGCAGAAGCAGTCAACATTCATGCGAAGTCGAACCGCACACATTCGCGAGACGCAAACACTTTTCGATGTTCAAAATGGATGTTTCATTAACGGACACCAGGTCTTGAGGCCAGACCTCTCGACATTTTCTGCCCCTCTCCCCTCCCCTAGGATCCGGTGCAGGATCCGTGGAACCCGGCCGGATCCACTAGGGTGGATCCGGATCCGAGGATCCGGATCCAGGATCTGGATTCATGGCTAGGTGCCACGGATCCTAGGATCCGTGTACAGCCTTACGTGGCAGTGCAAGGTCTGTCCTAAAACCGGCCCAAAACTACTATTTTGGCCGTAACTCAGCGTAGACAAGTCAGAACGCTACGTCGTCTGAACCTACACGTGCAGAATCTCAAGCCGGATGCTACAACTGGTCACATGCATGCATCTGGCAACAAATGGTGGACACACAATGCAAAGACATGCAAATTGGGGCCACGGCCAGTCCTCAGATAAAATCCTACAAGCTGCAGAAAAAGTGCAAAAGGTCCCAGACAACATCCAGGACTCTGGGGCGACCTTCAATCAGCTGAGCACTGCCAGTGAAAGTAGAGTCCGAGGTACGGCGTGGAAATCACGTACCGCACCACTCGCACAGTCACCTAGAGGGCTCTAGAACATGGAGCCTGTGAAAACTGTACAAGGAGGTTCACGGCAAAAGCGATGTCGGGGCGTGTGGTAGTGGCCAGGTACATCAGAGATCCAATGGGGCGGAGGTACAAGGTCACATCCACTGTCTCCCCGAGTTGTGTGGCATCGTCCACCTTCAGGGCGTACTGCCTTTCAGGTGTGAGAGGTGTGGAGGCCGTTGGCACTGCGCCAAGGAGATCACTGAAGTGCTCCCCCACAACGTGTGTGTATCCAGCCTGATGCAACAGAAGCGTCCGGCGTCTGCGGTCTTGTACGATCTCTATGCCAAGAAACACCGCTGCAAGACCAAGATCCTTCATCCTATAGGCAAGTTGGAGGACCGCCTTGGCCTCCATCACGGCCTCCATGGAAGGAGACGCAATCGGGAGGTCGTCCACATGGACCAGGATGGCAGTGAATCCCTCAGGCGCCAGTCGGATGAAACAAGAGGGATCTGTCTCACTCTGTACATATCCCGCACGAGTCAGAGTGCCTGTGATCTCCCGGTTCCAGCACCAAGGAGACAATTTGAGTCCGTACAAGGACTTGCGCAAGCGCCAGACCTTGTCACTGTCCTCAAAGCCTGGTGGCTGGGCCACATAAACATCCTCATCCAGAGAGCCATGGAGGAACACATTGTTCACATCCATCTAGTACAATTCCCAATCATGGTGAGCCACCACACCAAACACAGGGCAAGCTGAGGTCATGAGGCCGATAGGGGCAAAGGTGTCGGTGTAATCAACGCCCTCAATCTAAGAGTACCCCTTGATGACCAAGTGAGTCTTGTGGCGTTCCAGTGAGCCATCCGGCTTCACCTTCTTGCGAAAGACCCACTTGACCTGAATCGCCTTCCTCCCGAGTGGATGGTCGACTAGCTCGTAAACTCCGTGCTACCGGATGGTACAAAGCTCATCCTCGCAAGCAACACGTCAAACGTCGGCATCCTCTGATGAGAGAGCGTCCCTTAATGTTCCCGAAGCAGGCAACAACGAGGGAGAGCTGTGAGTGGCGAGTGCACACACCTCAGAACTGGACCTGACGACCACAAGATCAGTTGTTGCATCATAAGCGGTACAAAACTCTGGCTTCTGCGGTCTCGTACGATCTTTATGCCAAGAAACATTGCTGCAAGACCAAGGTCCTTCATCCTACAGGCAGTCTGAAGGACCGCCTTGGCCTCCTTCATGGCCTCCATGGAGGGAGACGCGATCAGGAGGTCGTTCATATAGACCATGATGGCAGTGAACCGCTCAGACACCCATTAGATGAAAGAGAGGGATCTGTCTTGCTCTGTACATATCCCGCAAAAGTCAGAGTGCCTGTGATCTCCCGCTTCCAGCACCGAGGAGACTATTTGAGTCCATACAAGGACTTGCGCAAGCACAAGACCTTGTCACCATCCTCAAAGCCTAGTGGTTGGGCCACGTAAATCTCCTCATCCAGAGCGCCATGGAGGAACACATTGTTCACATCCATCTGGTGGAGTTCCTAGTCATGTTGAGCCACCACACCAAACAGAGCGTGAGCTGAAGTCATGCTGCCGACAGGGGCAAAGGTGTTAGTGTAATTAACGCCCTCAATCTAAGAGTACCCCTTGACGACCAAGCGAGCCTTGTGGCGTTCCAGTGATCCATCCGGCTTCAGCTTTTTGCGAAAGACCCACTTGACATGAATCGCCTTCCTCCCAGGTGGAAGGTCGACTAGCTCGTAAACTGCGTGCTCTCGGATGGCACGAAGCTCATCTTAGCAGGCGACACGCCAAACGTCGGCATCCCTTGATGAGAGGCCGTCCCTCAATGTGCCCGGATCAGGCACCACTGAGGGAGAGCTCTGAGTGGCGAGTGCACACGCCTCAGAACTGAGCCTAACGACCACAAGGTCAATTGTTGCATCACAAGCGGTATGAAACTCTGGCTTTTGTGGTCTCGTACGATCTCTATGCCAAGAAACACCGCTACAGGACCAAGGTCCTTCATCCTATACGTAGTCTGAAGGATCGCCTTGGCCTCGTTCATGGCCTCCATGGAGGGAGACGCGATCAGGAGGTCGTGCACATAGACTAGGATGGCAGTAAACCGCTCATGCACCTGTCGGATGAAAAGAGAGGGATGTGCCTCGCTCTCTACATATCCCGCACAAGTCAGAGTGCTTGTGGTCTCCCGGTTCTAGTACCGAGGAGACTATTTGAGTCTGTACAAGGACTTACGCAAGCGCCAGACCTTGTCACCGTCCTCAAAGCCTGGTGGCTGGGCCACGTAGATCTCCTCATCCAGAGAGCCATAGGGGAACACATTGTTCACATCCATCTGGTGCAGTTCCTAGTCATGCTGAGCCACCACACCAAACAGAGCGTGAGCTCAGGTCATGCGGCCGACAGGGGTAAAGGTGTCAGTGTAATCAACGCCCTCAATCTCAGAGTACCTCTTGATGACCAAGCGAGCTTTGTGGCATTCCAGTGAGCCATCCGGCTTTTCCTTCTTGCAAAAGACTCACTTGACCTGAATCGCCTTCCTCCCATGTGGAAGGTCGACTAGCTCATAAACTGCGTGCTCTCGGATGGCACAAAGCTCATCCTAGCAGGTAGCACGCCAAACGTTGGCATCCTGTGATTAGAGGGCGTCCTTCAATGCACCCAGATCAGGCATCAACGAGGGAGCACTTTGAGTTACGAGTGCACACGCCTGAGAACTCGGCCTGACAACCACAAGGTCAGCTGTTGCATCACAAGCGGTACAAAACTTGCGAGCGATGAGATCGTGCCCTACAGGACACGCAGGCCTTTAGGCCGGGATTGCCACTCGCAATGCTGCGAGTGAAGTATCTAGGTGCGGGACTTGACACTCGCTGAGCTCCAAAGCCCAACGGTCGGAGACGACAACCGAGCCCATGCAAGTAGCCTAGGCTCGAAGGGCTAACCGCAGGCACGACCACATCCGGTGAGGACTGAGGCACAGGGAAAGGTGATGCAGTGGGAGGAGAGGCTGGTGAAATGATGGGAGACACAGGACTGGGAGTGGCAGCGGGACCGCCCACAGAGACGAGAGTACCGGTGGAGAGAGGGATAGGGGTGTCTGTGTGGCGTATGGGTGCAGGAGAGGAGAAAAGCTGGGAGAGAGAGGTCTCTAGGCCGATAGCGATGATCACCAGGACATCAAGAGCCGGAGACCGAGAAATGGAAGGGGCTTGAACGGACACATAAGCCAGACGGGAGGTGCTCGTAGCCTTAGACTCCCCCATCCGTCAAGAAACCTCGCACGTAGGAACGTGTGTGACAGACATCGACACAATTGAGGTCAGATTGCGCTAGGTGAGATACTAAAAGAAGAGTTCCTCGTGGGACTTAACAATGCGACCACGGGCGGGGTCACAACACCTCCAGGCCTTCAACCGCGAGGAGATACCAACGAAGGCACACAAGCGGCCCCGCGGAGAGACCTCGGACCCATGCTGATCCTCCGTGTACCACACAAAAGCCATTCAGCCGAAGACACGAGCAAGACGCAGACTGGCACGGTGGCCAAAATAGAGCTCATACGGTGTAACGTGGTCTGGAAGAGGACCGTGCGGAAGGCGATTCCAGACCCACATCATGTAGGCGAAGCCTTCGAAGGCGAAGGGTTCCGGGAGACCGCACTCAGACCGCATAGCACAAACCGCATCCTCCATGGTGCGGTTCAAGCGCTCAGAGACACTGTTATGCTAAGGAGTGGCAGGAGCAGAGACCTGGTGAAAAATCCCGCGCTCGGCAAAGAAACTATCCATTTTGCCAAGAAACTCACCGCCGCGATCCGAGCGGAAGGTATGCATCGAGTGGCGAGACTGACACTCAGCCATCACAAGCCAGAGACAAACCACGAGAGCAGCATCACTCTTCGGGCGCAGGCTGTAGACCCACCGCATCCGGGTGAAGTCATCGGTCAGGGTCATGAAATATTGGCCCCGATCGGATAAGGACTCGACAGGGAGAGGACAGAGAAGGTCCAAATGGACCAGCTTGAGGGGACGAAGGGCTCGAAAACGGGAGTCAGGGTAGGTGCACCGATGCATCTTACCCTAAGCGCAGAACAGACAATTGGTCTTCGGCGGCTTCTCGAAAGAGGCCGCGTCAAGAGCGAGGGAGGGCTGTGTCCTAATGAGCTTCGACACATTGTCGAAGCCCACATGACACAAACGTTGATGCAGCAGGCGCTGGTGCTCTGCAGACAGGACACTAGTGACAAACACACGAGTAGGAGGGGAAGGGGAGCAAGGAGAAGAAGAGATCCGAGGAACACAATACATATCATCCACAACAGAGGCACGAAGAACAACAGTGCGAGTATCAAGAGCAGTCACTGTTGCGGAGTCGGCAATATGCTCCACAGAGAGTCCCATCAACGTGCAGGCACACACAGAGAGCAAGCTGAGCTCAAGGTTAGGCATAAAAAGCACGCCGGAGAGACATAAGGGGCCAGACGGACCATCGAAGCACACAACCCCAACACCTTGGACTGGCAAGGACTGACCAGAGCCTATGCGAACGGAACGAACAGATGCCATATGACCGAGGACAACAAAGTCACTACGATGACATGTCATGTGGTGAGAAGCACCAGAATCCATGATCCAAGTGCCACCCAAATCACAACTGGAGGACGTCACGGTACAACGCGCAATGGAACACTCGGCTGCAGACGGGCGCTCGGTAGCAGAGGAGGGAGAATGACGAAGGGTGCACAGGTGAGACACAGAAATCCAATGTGTACTGTCAGGCCCATCATCATCACATGCCAGCTGTGCTCCCCCACATGACTCATCACAAGAGACAAGAATAGATAAACAAACATTCTGTGAACCACCCGGCTATGATCACACACTCGCACATCCTTGAGAGCGAAGCGCCAGGAGCTGATGGAGCTCGGCGATGTTGCGGTCATGGGGGTCCGTGTCTCTACTGCTTGCTAGTGGGGAAACGGGAACTGCTGCGCTCGTGGTGGCCGCGCGACCAGAGGTTGTGCTGCTCGACGCAGACTGCTGTGCGTGTGCAGCTTGAAGAGTGGCTGCTGGCACTCGGTGTAGCGGTGAGGGCCTCCACAGTTGTAGTAGTGAACAGTGCGTCCACTGCTACTGCCTGATGACAGTTGCTACAATGACTGCCGCTGGCCCGAACCACGCTTCTTTTTGCTCTTCTTCCCCTTTGCTACTGTTACCACACCCTGCGTCTGAGTCGTGATAGCTGGGGTGGAAGGGGAAGAGGAGGGCATGCCAGAGGATGGAGAAGTGAACTGCAAGAGAGGCGTTGGTGGTGACGCGATGACCGGTGTAGCAAGTGAACTCTTTTGGTGGGCAACGGCTGCCTCACAAGCGGATGTCACCTAGAGAAAGAGTTGATGCGCCCAAGGAAGAAGCTGAAGGGAGGTGGAGATGAACTCAAACGCGGCGTCGTTGTACCTCAAGAAGATGTCGGCACGCTCAAGACAAACTCCGATCATGAGCGTGCGAAGCGCCCACAGCTGTGCCCCTCCTGCGGTCCCAAGGCGCATGTAGATGCGCATGGCGCGCCGCCAGTAAGCGGCTGCAGGCTTGGCAGGTCCCTGACGAAGGCAGTGGAAGGCGCGGATGTGAGCCGCGCGGGTGGCGTGCATCTCTGCAGCAAGCAGGGACAATCCCAGCTCCCAGCCCTGACGTGGGTCATCACCCGCGCCTGTGCCGGCCTCTCCAAGGAAGGGGCAAAAGTCCATGACAGTCTCGCAAGGCATGGCGTAAAGAAGTCCGCGCATTGCCCGAGTCGCTGTCAGCACCTGAGCACAGTCCATAACCTGGTACTAACTGTGGTAGTAGGTCCAAATTCCCTCTGAAGTGGCCCAGACCTGGAAGAGGGTCTCCCAACAGTCAAAGCCGTCCTTGCTGATATATCGTGGGGAAAGTGTCTCGAAGTCCTTAGGTTGCCACTCCGAAGGGAGAGCAACCACAGGATGGGAAAGATGAGGGATGGGGAAGACATCGGGATGAGGAAAGTCGCCGAGGTAGGTCGCAGGCAAAGATCGGATCTCCTCAAACGGGGAACCGGAAGGCGTCTGCAACTGGCAAAGACACTCTTGAAGTACGTGAATCTCCCTCTCCGGAGTGTCATTGTCCATGCCTGGCATATTAGGGTCCTCCTCCAAAGGATCAACAAGTGGAGAGTCCTATCCTGCCGTTCTTCTCGGTGTAGATGCTGACTTCTATGCAAGACGTGTGACACCACCGACTCGCACGGAGGTGTCCTGTGGGGCCATGGACTGACTCCGAAGAAGATCAGTGAGCGTGCGGATGGCGTCAGTCTGCTGCTGCTGTAGATGACGTATCTCATTCTGCTGACTCCGCATGTCCGCAATGGCCTACGAGCGTGGGCTCATGACCCCGGAGGAGGAGGAAGAAGGATCTGGTGGTCCTTTGCCCTTCTCATTGGTCAGAGCCATGTCAGCGCTTAGTATGGGGCCGAACGTAAAAAATACTCCGAATGAGAAACCAACAGTATTTCTTGAGGAGTTGAAGCGTTAAAAAAAAAAGAAAAAAAAAACCAAAATTGTTGACGTTAGCACAGCCAATGATGACGTCAAGATTTCTTACGCTAGGGAAAAAATCGCTAGCATTCTTCACGCCAACGTTTGCTTTTTGGAAGGTCACGCGAACTTCCGCGTGACAGGTGGGGGTGACCTCGTCACCCCCTGCTCACGGCTGCGCAGGGGCTGCACAGGCCAGCGTAGTGCCACGCAGGCTTGCGTGTTGCTGCGTAGTTTTTGTAGTGCGGAAACAACGCAGCAACTACAATGCTGCTACTATGTTGCTGTAGTACTACTGCTGCGCTGCTACTGATGCTGCATCCGTTCCTGTTGCTTCGCTGTAGTTGCTACAACACTTGCAATATTGCTGCTGCGCTATTGCTTCTTTCGCTGCAACTGCTGTTGCACTACTGTTGCTACTCGCGGCTGCTAGTGCTCGTAGCCGCCGCCGCAAGCTGCTGTTGCGAGCTGCAATTCCTTTTTTTTGTTTTTTTTTTATGTACAGGCTCGCAGCTAGACACTGCTGCTGTTGCCATCTGGTGGTGGTGGTGGTGCTGCTGCTGCTGCTCCTCGAGCTAGTAAATGCTGCAGCTCAACCGATGTGGTGGTGGGGACTGAGTGATGATGTCGTTGAAAAAAACGGCTACAACAAGTCCCGGGATACAGCGGCGAGAGTGACTCTCAGTGCTGCTGCTGGTGTTGCGTCTCTGTGGCGTAGCTCAGCGAGAGGAGTCTCGCTGCTCTCATACCAAGAGAAAATGTGTGGAAGCTTCCTAGCGATATTGCCGCTGACTAGGCGTCAGAGCTTAGTCAGACGGTGACGACAGTCACAAGTTGTGCACACAATGGCAAGGGTCTAGCTAGGGTACACAAGGCAAAATGTTAGAATGCTTCAGTGGAATTTGCAAAGAGGAATAATAAATGAAAGGTTCATTGCATAGCTGGAAATCATAGGCAGCAAGTTGGGGCAGCAGCGTTGTTGATACAGCGTGCGGACGTCCACGCTCGTTGCTTAAGTCTGCTGCCCCCTAAGTTTGCTGCTCTAGAGTATAAGTCTGGAAGCTCTGGGTTTGTTACTCAGAAACGCACGCGCCAGTGTTCGCGCCAGAAATCAGCTGAAAACTGAAAGTGACTGATTAGGAATGAAGAATGAGCAACAATGGGAGACCCCTCCAAGTTCTAGCTCCCCTGCACTAGTGTAGGACTTGTTACTCGGCTAACCAGCTAATCAGAAAATAGTCCTAGACCTATTTTCTGGCAGGTAGGGTTTTCTCGGTGAGCCCTGCCCGACGCCCGACAGCCCAAAACCCGAGCGTCGTCCGTTTCGCCTAAAACCTGGACCATACCATAATACCCATGTTGCAAACGCAGCCGTGCAGTCAGAATGAGCTATAAAAATAGCAGCAAAGAGTTATGGCTGCCCGAACCCACGTAGTGCCTATGAAAGTCAGTGATACCAAACAGGGCCATACAGCAGGAGACATGGACCCTAGGCACAGCATGATGTTGCAGACGCAACTCCACGACCAGAGACAATAATAGGTGCATGTAGACAACATCTGCAGTGGTAGTGACTGCCAGCAGTCCGAACGCCAAGGAGGCCTATTGATGGAGCTGAGTGCGTCGCCAGAGGGAGGAGGCTCCAGCGAACGGTGAGTGGGCCTCAGCGTGCGTCGGCTCCACCGAACGACACTCCAGTAGCGTCAAGTCTTGCTGTCAGTAATCTGCACGCTGATGTACTCAAGCCGATGTACTCAAGCGAGGAAACAACAGAGTACAATGAGAGATGCACAGAAACCAACACTCCCCCATGACTCACAGGCATAGTGCACATGTGCGGGCAGAGACACAGTCAACGACCAGACTCCCCCTGGCCACGCAGAAACGTAGGCAGGGACAAAAAGAGCCACTCATAGACGCACACCGACCGGACTCACAGCCTTCTTGAATGAGTCGCGCTTCAGTGTCTTGGTCAAGAAGACAGCCAACTACCGTGCTGTCTCAACCCACATAATGCTGATGCTGCCGTCATGCAACAACGAATGCACATAGTGATACTCAACGTTGATGTGTTTTGTGCGTGTGTGATGCACACCGTCATTGTCGGTGATGGGCATGACACTCTCATTGCCACAATACAACGTGATGGATGCAACAGACCGACGCAACTCGAACAACAAACGACGCAACCACACACTCTCAAACGCGCCTGAGCCAAGGGCCACATACTTAGCCTCAGCAGTGCTACGTGCAATGCACCCTTGCTTGCCATTGCGCCAGGACACAACTGTGCCACCAATCAGAAAGATCCAACATGTGCGACACTTACCGTCCGGACTGCCGGCCCAGTCATTGTCGGCGTAGCCTACCGCGACAAAAGACGAGTGGCAGTAAAACATGAGACCTCGCCGAGGAGTCGAGACAACATAACGCAGTACTCGGATTACGGCCTCGTAGTGGAGGTGACGCGACTCCTGAGAGAACTCAGCTAGGAGGTTGACGACGAACGCGATGTCTGGGCGCGTCGTCGCGCCAGGAGCATTAGTGACCCGATGACTCGCAGGTACGTGGTCACGTCAACTGGCTGCCCCACAACTACTGGGTCAGGACTCTTCAGCTTCACCTAGCCATCAGGTGACATGGGTTAAGGTGCGCTCGGCATGAGCGGTAGGTCCTCCGCAAAGCGGGTGGAGAGAGTCTGCACATAGGCGGCCTGGTGAATGTGCAGGACACCCTGGGAGCGATCATGCTCGAGCTCCGTGCCTAGGAAGAGTGTGGCAGATCCAAGAGCCTTCATCCAGTTGGCGGCGTGCAGCAAGTCCTTGACACGCTGGATGGCAGCCGTGTCTGGCGACACAATGAGGAGATCGTCGACGTAAACCAGAACAGTAGCGAAAGTCTGGCCTCACGGACTGACAAACAGTGCGGGGTCAGCGGTGCTGCGCTCAAGCTCGCCGCAAAGGAGCGTGCTCCTGATCTCCTGGTTCTAGCTTTGAGGTGACTGCTTCAGGCCATAAAGGGCCTTTCGCAGCCGCCAGACTCTCCCAATGCCATCGTCGAAGCCTAGGGTCTGCACCATGTAGAGCTCCTCACACTCCAGTGAGCCATGGAGAAAGGCGTTGATCACATCCATCTGATGCAGCTCCCACCCATGCTGGGCGACCAGGCCGAAGAGCGCCCGCCTAGTAGAGAACCAGCCAAGTGGGGCAAAGATCTAGGCGTAATCGATCCCAGGAATCTGGGCAAAACCCTTGGCTGTAAGGCGGGCCTTGTACTTGTCCAAGGACCCGTCGCGCTTCCACTTGCGCCGAAAGACCCACATGGCACCGATGGCTTTCCGACCTGGGGGAAGGTCGACGAGGTCGTACACGTGGTGCTGTTGGATGGCAGCGAGCTCATCGGCGCAGGCATCATCCCAATGTGTGGCCTCAGGAGAGACTCGTGCCTCGCCTAGGGTAGCTGGATCCTCCGGACGTGCTGTGGAGCGGACTGAGAGAGCATGTACATCTCGAGCCCCAGGTGGGATGCGCCCGAGTGCAGCCATAATAGCGTGCCGATGCTCGTGATGAAACATGATGTAGCCCAGTGCGGAGCCTAGGTGAAGGTCTGCAAGGATGGCCGAGGTGGTCAAGCCGAGGGCCTTGGTGCTAGGATCCCCACTCACGACCGTGGGAGTGGAGGAGACACGTGGACCCACGGGGGGTTGAGGCGCCATGGAGCACGGTTCAATGGTCTACGCACTCACCAACGGTCTGGGTCAGAGGCTGCCGTATCGGCCATGTGTGTAGCGTGGCAGGGCAGGCGATGGCACTGAGTCCAACGGGCCAACGTAGGCGGATGTGGCTGCTCTTCCAGAGGGGCCAGCAGACACAACTGGGGCTACCGGCCCGGAGGGACCAGTGGACGCGACTGGAGCTGCTTGCCCAGCGGGGCTAGTGGACGCGACTAGGACTATCGGCTCGGAGGGACCAGTGGACACGTCTGGGGCTGCCGGCCCCGGGGGGCCGATGGAAGCGACTGGAGCTACTGGTCCGAAGGGGCCAGGAGACGCGACTAGGGCTGCCAGCGCACGGGCCAGTGGACGCGACTGGGGCTGCCGATCCGGAGGGGCCAGTGGATGCGAGTGGGGCTGACGGCCTGGAGGGGCTAGTGGATGCGACTGGCGCTGCCGGTCCGGAGGGATCAACAGGCGCGACTAGAGCTGTCGGCTCGGAGGGGCCAGTGGACGCGACTAGAGCTGCTGGACCGGAGGGGCGAGTAGACGCGATCGGGACTGTCGGCTCAGAGGGGCCAGTGGACGCAACTAAGGCTGCCAGCCCAGAGGGGCCAGTGGACGCGACGAGGGCTGTCGACTCAGAGGGGCCAGTGGATGCAACCGGGGTTGTCGACCCGGTGGGGCCACTGGATGCGACTGGAGCTGACGGCACGGAGGGGCCGGTGGACGCGACTGGGACTGCCGGTCCGGAGGGATTAGCTGATGCGCCTGGGGCTGCCGGCACAGAGGGATTGAGGGATGTGTCACCCGGAAGCAGCAAGATGGAGGACAGAATCACCACTCCCCCATGCGACGGTATAGACATGGACGAGCCGAAGCGAATGAGGTTGCGAGGGAATAGGTCCTTGAAGAAGAAGGCATCACGGGACTCGACGATGCAGTGCCTGGAGGGATCCCAGAAGCGCCAGGCCTTGGATTGATGAGACACACCGAGGAAGGTGCAGGGATGTCCCCGGGTGGCGAGCTTGCCACCCTACTACGAAGCGGGTAGCCACACAATGGCCACGCAGCCCCAGACACGAGCCGGGTGGAGGTCAGCGCGCTGACCACGTCGCTGGTACGGCGTGGACTGGCGGGGAAGGGGACCGTGGGGAATCCGGTTCCAGACCCATGTCATATAAGCCATGGCTTCAAAATAGAAGCCATCAAAGAGACCTGACTCGACCCGCATGGTGCAGACGGCGTCAGCCATGGTGCGGTTCCATCGTTCGGAGACACTGTTCTGAGCAAGCGTGTAGGACGCAGACATCTCATTATGGATCTTGCGGGAGGCGAGAAAGGCCGTGGTCTCACCTATGTACTCACCACTGTGATCGAAGCAAACGCGGTGAAGAGAGTGGCCACACTCGCGCTCCGCTAGGAAAACACAGTCTTGGATGGCTCAGGCGACATCGCTCTTCTGCCGAAGGTAGAAGACCCAGCGGTAGTAAGAATAGTCGTCAGTGAGGCTGAGGACATAGCAGCCATGCTCGGCAAAGGACTCGGTGGGGAGAGGGCCCATGACATCCGCATGGACGAGGTTGAGAGGGGCGGATGCATAGGAAGAAGACAAAGGGTACGTGGACTGGTGCATCTTCCCCTGAGCACAATCAATGCACTGTGTGGGAAGGTCTCTGGGACAAGGCCCTTGGACGGCTGGGTACAGAGCATACTTTCTACGGCGGTAGAGTGGACGTGGCAAAGGCGGCGGTGCAAGAGGCGGGTGTACTGAGGAGAGAGCGTGCTGGTGACAAACACATGGCCTTTGGCGGCCGACGAGGAGGCGACGGAAGGAGAGGAGGAGAGGCGAGGTACATGCCACAGGTTTCCATGGGCGGTGGCGTGCAGAATGACAAGACCAGACGGACGCAACGACATAGTGCCAATACCTCGCGAGTGCACAACGTCCATGCTCATGCGGTCAAGGGCAGTGACGGACAGAAGGCTGAGTTTGAGACCTTGGACGAAGAGGACATCGGTCAGAAAGACGTCACCGGCAGGACCACTGAAACGAACGGCGCCAAAACCACGGACAGGCAACACCTGTCCGGAGCCGGTCTTGACAGTGGAGACATTGCCTACACGACCGAGCATACTGAAGGCCTCACGAGAGGCCATCATGTGATGCATGGCCCCGGAGTCGATGATCCAGGTCTCAGCAGGGTCCTGGACCGGGGTCGCCAGATCGCTAACGGTCACATGGCAGCAAGCAAAGGACGACGACGCGGTGGAAGGAGGCGTAGACCGAGACTGCCAATCGACAAGCCACGTAAGGTTGTCATGGAACGTGGCAGAGGAGACCATGGGAGAAAACAAGACAGACGAGGAAACGGGACACGACCGCAGCTGAATCTCAGTCATGCAAGGCTGGGTAGGAGAGCAGGAGGTGATGCAAATCGCACTTCCTTGGGGAGGAGGGCGAGGCAGGCCGAGCTGGAGTGTGATGAACTACTCCAGTTGACGCTCGCGGGAGGACAGCCCGGGAGTGTAGACTAAGTGCGATGTGATGGTACTGAAGCCCGGGTAGGAGGAGGAATGTGCCGGCAAAGGAAACGGAGGCGCCGCCAGTAACCGATGGTGCGGCTGCGGCGCTGGTGTCCGTTGGACTGGCGAAGCGACCTGAGTGGTGGAGCTGTTGGACGAGGCCGAGGCGTCAAAGCCGGCAACAGCGACGGCGGCTGAGGCGAGATGGCGCTCTCGTTGGCGACGCATGGAGGCGATGACGCATGCCTCGTCCGTTGATAGAAGGCACGTGTACCACCCGTGCCCGGGCTGGCCACAGTTGTTGCAGACTGAGCCGCCACCGCTGGACCCGGTCGACCGCTACTTCTGGTGCTACTGCTGACCCTTGCCTTTCTTGTTTTGACGCTTCTTCTTCCCCGACAATAATGAGGTAGCTATGCCGAGGGAGGTGACGACCACGGAGGCAACGGCAGCGGAGGGGAGAGCCTTTGTGCGCTAGAGTCAGGAGTCCACACGAGCTTCCTCAATCCGGAGGAAGACCTTGTATGCCAAGGGCATGAGGGTGCCCTGGGCCGCCATAGTGGAGAGGACGTCGTGAGAGTAGTGGACGAAGACGTCCGTGTACGTATCAGTGGTGTCGTGCTTGATGGTGAGGAGCGCAGCCAGAGGGGGTGGGGCAGAGGTGCCGAGGCGACGAAGGATGTCCTCCACCCTCTGCCAGTATGCGGTGACCGTCTCGGTCTCCCCCATGTGCAGGGAGTTGAACTCCCGCAGGAGGGGACTGGTCTCAGCCTCGCTGGACAGGCGATGGGGACAAGTGAGGACGTGCCACATGGCTGAAGGGTCTGGGGTGGCGCCTGTGGCAAAGTCATCGAGGAAGGGCTCTAGGGCAAGGCGAGAAGCTGGAGGGGTGATAGAGACTAGAACACGTACAACACGACCAGCGTCATACAACTGGTCGGCCAGGGTAGGGTCATACAGGAGGGTGTAGTATGCCCACAGGCCCTCACCCTGTGCCCAGATCAAGAAGCTGAGCTCCGTGCTATGGAACTGCTCGCCTGCCTAAACCGGCGGCAGGGGCGTCTCAAAGTCCTTCAACCTGCGGCCAGTGTCCAAAGTGGGGCCAAGGACGGAGGTCACCATCTGCCGCAAGCGCTAGGTCTGTTGCTGTGCCAGGTAGTGCGTGGTAGCAGACATAGCTAGGTTGGCATGCCCTGGAGGGATGAATGGTGGCGGCGCAGTGGTGGCAGTGTGGAAGGCCAATGGCTGCAGCACTGCAAGCTACTGCGTCAAGGATGCGAGCTGTTGCTAAAGAGCAGCCACGGGGTCAGGATTCCCGCCAACGACGCCAGAGGGCTGTTCCTGCTGTTGTTGCTGCTACCGCTGCTGCCACTACTACTGCTACCGCTGCTGCTGCTGCTACTGCTACCACTGCTGGTACTACTGCTACTGCTGCTGCAGCCTCTGCAAGAAAGGGGGGTTGGGGGTCCTCCCAATAGAGGAGGACCCCTCCCGACTGGGATAATGAGCCATGGTTTGGTACCCCTTGGTTCCCCTCCTTTTTTATCCTTTTGTTTTTCTTGTGTTGTTGATGTCAGCAATGACATCGGCTTAGGGCAGCTGACGTCAGCAGCTTCCACCGCGTTGTTTGCAGGGCTACTGCTGTAGATCACTCCCTGCCCACCCTTTGGTTTTCTTCCCCCCCCTTTTGTGTTGATGACGTCAGCATTGACATCAGCAATGACCTCACCAGTGGGATGCTGACCGCAGCAGTGGCAGTTGTTAGGGCCACTGTTATTGTTGCTACTGCTGCTATTGTAGCTGCTGTTGCTACTGCTGCTGCGGCTGCTGTTGCTGCTGCTACTACTGCTACAATTGCTGTTGCTATTGCTACTGCTGCTGCAGTTACTGCTGTTGTTGCTGCTACTGCTGCTGTTGTAGGTGCTGCTACTGTTGCTCCTGCTAGTGCTGCTGCTATTGTAGTTGCAGCTACTGTTGTTGCTGCTGCTACTGCTACAACTGCTGCTACTACTATTGTTACTACTGCTGTTGCAGTTGTTGCTACTACTACTGCTGCTACTATTGCTGCTACTGTAGTTGCAACAGCAAGTGCTGCTGCTGTTACTACGGGCTGCTGCGCCTATTGTGGCTATTCTAGCAGCTATGGCAGCTGCTACAGCTGCGATAGAGAAGCTGGTGGGTTGGGGGATTTTTTTCTGTTTTTTTTCTTTTTCTTTTCCTTTCGTCTGGCACAGCGGGCATTGCTGCTCGCTATGGGCAACGGGCAGCGAGCCCGCTGCTTCTTGCGAGCAACGGGCTCCCTGCCAGCGACCCGTCACTCGCGGTGAGCTGTGGGCTGCAAGTAGGAGCAGTTGTTGCTTGGTGCTATAGCATGCTACTCGTTGCTGTTGCTACGATAGTAGGTTGCTGCTACGGCTTGATGTTGCGCTTGTTACAGCCTATTGCTACTACTGCTCGCAAATGTTGCTGCTGCTCGCTGCTGCTACTGCTCGTTGCTGCTACTGCTCGCTGTTGCTACTGCTGTTGCTTGCTACCGTTGTTACTGTTGCTGCGGGCTGCTGTTGCTACGGGCTGCTACGAGCTACTACTGCTGCCTGCTGCTACTACTGCACGCAACTGCTGTTGGCTGCCGCTACCACTGCTTGCTGTCGTTGCCTATGCTCCCTGCCGTTGCCTACGGTTGCCACTGCTACAGGTTGCTGCTGCTGCTTGCTGGTGCCAGTCACTACACCTGGATGACGTTGTAGCGTGCGTCGTCGCGCGCAAGTGTCGGACGCGGCCTGCTGCTCACCTCCTCACGTCACGTGTGGGGGTCTATGCTGCTAAAAAAATTTCCGCAGCATTTCCCCTGGTCCAGTGGTCGTGGACAAAAATCTGACGCCGCCTTCAGGCGGGTCAATGATGTCGAAAAAATCCGATAGCAATTCCCCTGCACTGGCGCGTATGGGGGTCCGCCAGCGTTGTTTGGCACCTGTACGCCAGTCTTCTGCTGGTGTTGCTAAGCTCTGGCTCTGATACATAGCTAGAAATCCTATGCACCAGGTTGGGGCAGTAGTGTTGGTGATGCAGCGTGCGGACTTCCACGCTCGTTGCTTAAGTCTGCTGCCCCCTCAGTCTGCTGCTCTAGAGTCTAAGTCTGGAAGTTCTGCGTTTGTTACTCAGTAACGCGGGCGCAAGTGTTCGTGCAAAAAAGCAGCTGAAAACTGAAAGTGACTAATTAGGAATGAAGAATGAGCAACAATGGGAGACCCCTCCAAGTTCTAGCTCCCCCGCACTAGTGTAGGACTTGTTACTCAGCTAACCAGCCAATCAGAAAATAGTCCTACACCTATTTTCTGGCAGGCAGGGTTTTCACGGTGAGCCCTGCCAGACGCCCGATAGCCCAAAACCCGGGCGTCGTCCGTTTTGCCTGAAAACTGGATCATACCATAACACCCACGCTGCAAATGCAGTCGTGTGGTCAGAATTAGCTAGAAAAAAAACAGCAAAGAGTTATGGCTGCCCGAACCCAGGCAGTGCCTATGACAGTCAGTGATGCTAAACAGGGCCACACAGCAGGAGACATGGACCCTAGGCACAGCATGATATTGCAGATGCAACACCACAACCAGAGACAACGTTGGGTGCATGCAGACAGCATCTGCAGTGGAAGTAACCGCCGGCGGCCCGACCGCCGAGGAGGCCTGCTGATGGAGCTGAGTGCGTCGCCAGAGGGAGGAGGCTCTCGGGAAGGATGAGTGGGCCTCAGCATGCGTCGGCTCCACTGAGCGACACTCCAGCAGCGTCGAGTCTCGTCGTCAGTCATCTGCACGCTGATGTACACAAGCCAGGAGGACACAATAGAGTACAATGAGAGATGCACGAAAACCAACTTTCATAAGTACCTGCTGCGGCGCACGGCGGGTGTCGCACACAACAGTGCAAGGTCTGTCCTAAAACCGGCCCAAAACCACTATTTTGGCCGTAACACAGCGTAGACAAGTCATAACGCTACGCTTTCAGAACCTACACGTGCAGAATCTCAAGCCGAACGCTACGAATGGTCACATGCATGCATCCGGCAACAAACAGTGGACACACAATGCAAAGACATGCAAATTGTGGCCTTGGCCAGTCCACCGATGAAATCCTACAAGCTGCAGAAAAACTGTAAAAGGTCCCAGACAGCATGTAGGACTCTGGGGCGACCGTCGATCAACTCCGAGCAGGTAGTCCACCACCAGACGACGCCCGGGTGCCTCCTGGGTCCGCATTAGGAATCTACACGAGCATGGACACGTCCGAGTGGTCACAGTATACTGTAGAGGTCTACAGGAACGTTACAAATCACAACAAGATTTACATGGATTATTTAAGACCACCATGTAGGTGGTCGTGTGAGCTCTAAGGGGTGTTTTGGGTTGTGGCTAAAAGGCGAATCGTAAATTGAGAACCTCATTTCATATGTGGTGAGTGGGTGGGGGGGTTGCTGGTGGCATGCGTCTATGCAGGAAATTCCTTTGGTACCACTCCTTTTGGGTAGATTCAGCGTCATTTGCCCCGACTTTTAAACATGGTACATCGTTTCCCTTGATTGAGAAACTTTGATAAACATTGGCCGCGACTTCAGAAATTCAGTCTCCATATACCGCTCGTGTCCCTTTGTGTTTACTATCCGCCTTGTCGGTTGGACTTGCTACGAGGCACAGACAATCCACGGGGTATGACAAATACGGATGAGGTATATGACACATACTCACTCATATTGAACAACGGTTGTATGCGAAAGAAATACGGTCTAACAATTCAGGATATGTGCCAATATTAATGGTGTGTTTTTTCATGACCATGGTCGTGAAAAATCCATTCCCCTTGAATATGTAGCATCCGACAAACGTTGAACGTCACAACGTTCAATGAGCCCCCCTCTGAACATCCCGTCATCTTGGAACCGCAACCTTGATGTTTGGGTAGTGGTTCACTTTGACAATTACGAACATTAACTTCACAAAAAATAGTCAATAAACACATCCATCCGCTCGCAATAAAAAGATATTATCTTTTACGATGTAGAAACAGAAATGAAACGGTGGCGAAAGGAGTATATGGAGCAATGGCGTTACGATGCGGGGCTGATGAAGGCCCAAGTTTTGATGGTGGGGCTAATGGTGGAGAAAATGCGAAACATGTGGTGGATATGGACTAATGTTTCAAAGGTAGGGTATATTTGTAAGTGATTGAGGAAAGCGGGGTTCGTCGTGAAGCTGCCGAGCAGCAGTTTTGCAATTGATCTTTAAGGGACATCGGCACGTTAGATCTTTGTCCAGTCTGTTCTGCGTACCCGTAATACCACCCATATCAAGATCGGGAGAAAGCCGGAATTCACCGAACACTGCCTAAAAGATGTCTCTTTTGGGGTGTCGCTTGAAACCCGCAGCAGCAGCGGCAACAGGAGCGGCAGCAAGAGCGGTATAGGGCGTAGGTGCTGTGCCACATGTTGTCGGTGTCGCATCATTTGTGCTTTTAGGTGAGTGTCGCGACGGATCTCCGGCACTGACCTGACAGCACACACACGGTTCTTGTAACAGTGGAGCCTGTGGGCCGCCGCTGGTCGCTGGCGCTCACCAGGAGCAGCAGACAGACAGTCGACCGACGGTCGGGCGGACTGTTTGAAGCAACCTTTATTTGGTGTATGTTCTCTCTCTCTCTCTCTCTCTCTCTCTCTCTCCC
>SZWC01018766.1:44557-55376 GCA_023375785.1 Penium margaritaceum | reverse complement strand
TGTGTGTGTGTGTGTGTGTGTATGTGTGTGTGTGTGTGTGTGTGTGTGTGTGTGTGTGTGTGTATACGTGTGTGTCATTGTTCCTGATATCCAGCTCAAGATTGCACATCTCGAGGTTCAGACGGTGTTACGTTTGGATTCCTGTCCACAGAGTCACGGCCAAAACAGTGGCTTTGGGCTGGGTTTAGGACAAGCTCACACTGCCGTGTGTGTCACCCATCCTGTGTCGCGGTGGGTATTCATGCTTTGTGCTTGTAAGTTGTTATCTATCTCTAAATTACTAAGCTATTGGAGTTTATGAGACTTTGGGCATCTCCCTAGCCTAACCCTTGTTGTTTCTTGCACCTCCTTATTTCCCAGTGCATAAACAGACTGGACAGTCTCGCCACATCAGAGGTAGAAAGGCTAGGAAGCTTCCTAATAGATTCTCAATTGGGTTCTTGGATGCTTGAGTCGAGTGACACGTGTGACGCCACTTTGTATGAGGGAACTTCGATAAACGTTTTGGAGAACTCGGGGTGTAGTGTACGGACCATTTTTATGGATCAAAATGGTTCATAAACATTTGTCATGCACTTGAGAGACTGGAGGCTCATGTTTTCAGGAGCCAAAGTCAAGAGAAATACATACAGGGTAGATTCTAGTTTGGATCTAGCCTAGAATATATTCCTTAGCTGGATTTGAGGCAAAAGGAGTGCAGCGATGGAATATCCATCGTATCACTCCTCCACTCCCTGTTTGGCGTTGGGGTCCTATTTCCACGTTACTATGCCATGTTGAACAACAGGCTTTTTAAATGCATGTTTATAAGTATGGCCTTTGATAACTCCGCTCATTTGTGGCATGGTTTGTCTTACCCAAAATGGCTTAGGAAAACATTCGTGCCCTCTCCTTTGATGACTATTCTGAGGGCTAACTTTAGTTTTGAAAGTTAGTCATAGAACAACCTATTGTTGTTATATTGGTGTTAGAGCCAGCTTCCGTAATATATCTCTGAAACTGGTTTCTATTGTTTGTTGGATCGGTTTAACGAGAAAAATCGTCTATTTATCGTGATTAAGAACATCGTTTTTTTTCTAAGGCTTAATGCTGCTCCTTGTCAAACGCAGCCCGTGCAATTGATCGCAAGCTCAGTTGAGCTTTGAAAACCCCAGTCTGGAGTGTAGGAAAACAAATTTGTTTGGATGGAGGATGGCTGATGGCCAATAGCCAATGGCCGATGGCCGAGAGTGAAGGCTGTCTGACTGGCGGCAACGACGATGAGAGGTGAGAAGTGACAGCTGAAATCTCTTGACAGCCAAGAGCCCGTCGAGCGGTAGCAAGTCAAAAGGACAAAAAAAAAACAGAGGAAAGTTGATGGCGCAACCAGGGGAGGAGCAGATGCCTTTGCCTGGTAGGCAAAGAAATCCTAAGAAAGTACTAGGAAGCTTCCTAGCCTTGCTACCGTTGACGTGGCGACACTGCCCAGGTAGTTGACGCTCTAGCAAGCACGTAAGTGCAAGGAACAACAAGGATTGGGCTAGGGAGACACACAAAGTACCACAAGCTTCAGTAGCTTTTGATGCAAAGAGAAATGACAATTGACAAGCACATAACATAAACACATGCCGCGGCGCATGACAGGTGTCGCATGCAGCAGTACCAATTTTCTCTAGAACTGGCCCAAAGCCACTCTTTTGGCCGTGCATAGGCATTGAAACACAACACTATCTAAACCTAGAGATGTAGAATCTTGAGCCAGAAGCTATGACTGGTGACACACACAGGTCCAGCATCGATCGATGGACACACAATGTAAAACATGCAAATTGGGCTCAAAAGCTAGTTCATGAAGAAAATCCTAGACGCTGTAGGAAAACTGTACAAGGCCCCAGCAAGAACCCGGGAAGCCATGGTAGCTTTCCGGCAACTATTGATGTGTGGACCACCACCCGACGGGACTCCGGCGCCAGCCGGGTCCGCATCAGAGACATGCACGAGCAAGGAGACGGCCAAGTGATCACAGTAAGCCAGACAAAAAGATGGAGAAGGCTCACATCACAACACGTCCTCCCTCCCCCTCGCCATAGTGGTTACGGCTTTGGGAGGAGAGTGGAACGGACCTCCCTCTCACCTCCTTTGTACCTGACAGTCCATGGGAGAGGAGAGGGGGAGTCTTTCCTTCCCCCTTGTCTTTAGGGCCGATAACCCATAGGGGAGGAGAGGAGGTGTCTCCCTTTCCCCCTCCCCTCACGTGAACCGACCGCCCATGGAGGTAGAGAGGGGACGTCTCCACCTCCCCCCCTGTCTTGAGGGCCGACGGCCCAGAGGTGAGGAGAGAGGTCGTCTATTCCTCCCTCCCCACTTTCACGTGGGCCGACGGCCCATGGAGGAGGGAACGAGGCTGTCCATCCCCCCCCCCCCCCCCCCCCTCTCGCGTGGAGTGATGACGCATTGGGGGACAAGGGTCCGTCTCCCCATCCCCCCTGCTCTCACATGGATCAAGGACCCTTGAGGAGGAAATGGGGTGTTCACCCTCTTTCCTCCTTACACAAGGACTAACGGTCGAAGGGGGAGGAGTGGGGGTTGTCTCCTCCTCCTCCCCCTCCCCCCCCCTATCTTGAGGATTGCCAATCCATGAGAGAAAGGAGGGGACATTGCCTCCTCTCACCACCTCCTGATGTAGGCCAACAGCCCATATGAAAGGAGAGGGGATATCTCCTCCTTCACCACCATCTCATATGGTATGTGGTCCATGGGGGAGGGAGGAAGGCGTTCCTCCCTCTCCCCCCTCACAAGGGCCAACAGCCCAAGGGGGAGGGAGGAGGTGTCCCTCCGTCTGTCCCCTTACACAATAGCCCACGACGCAACGGGGAAGGAGGCGAGGACGTTTCGTCCCTCCTCCCCTCAATGTCGGAGAACATGGCGCCGCAGATGCGCAAATGGGCTATAAAGTTCTTTTTGGCAACCATACATGTGCGCGAGTAGCGCAGTTGGTGGCAGGGGGCTGGAACTGAAAGGAACAAAGTTCCAATCCGGAAGTACGAAATTTTGAACATTTCCATGTACCCTCCGTTTTGGACCCAGTCGGTTTGACACAAATCGGAGGACATTTCCTTCGTTTTGCTTCCATTTTAGGCACCGTAAGAACCAGTTTGAAACTCAGACAGAGCTCCAAATCTGTTTCACATGAAGATATCCTTCAGAAAATGTATTTGCGTCACTAGTACTAGAGACGAGGACGGTTTCCTTGGTTGATTCCGGGGGTTGGCCTCGTTGATCATGGGTTCAGCGTTGTACAAAAGGGGACACAAGATCCGATCAAGCGATTTGAAAGCTGACATTCCAATTGACTGTTTGAAGCCCTCAAATGAAAAAAAGGGACAACCGATAGATTTCCACGTCATGGGAGGGATTTTCTACATGGACCATCTTAAGAAAAATGCACGTCAAGGCTGGAATTCGCTAAAAAAAATTAGGGGAGATTGTTGACCTTCTATGTTGTGAAGCAGATTTACTTGAAATAGCTCTTTTGTTCTAAAGTAGGATGTTTTAGCACCAAATTTTCTTAAATCATTGAAGCAATTTCAGATTTTGGAGTATCTTGTTAAGGAACCTAGAAGGGCTTGAACGGATTGTTTTCTCTCTGTTTGTGGGTCATACTTACGAACAGGCTTGAAAATTAGCCACGAAATGGGTAATGGAGGCTGAGCATGCATTTTTGTCGAAGATTGAGTTGCGGTCTTGATGATTTATGAATGGTTATTGCACTACAACGTGTTGTACATGGAGATAAATTCTCAATTATACCCATGTAGAAGGCATCGTATGTCCCTCATATACCGGGTGGCCCAGCTACTCAGCGCATTCATGAGAAATGCGTCAGTCGTACTCTCGATGCGAGTATCAACTGTCCAACTCACACATGTGCTGAACAGACCAGAAAGAACACCAGGGTTGAGTCCCTATGTGGATGCCAAGGCGGGCCCACTTCGAGGTGGTAAGATGTTGCATTGACCGGCCTCTCCACATGGCTTGAACAGGGTCTAGGGCCTATGGACGGTTGGATGGGATGCATTGACCCTGAATCAACGTGATTTTGGCCCAGTGGGCCAAGCTTCCCATAAAAAAACACAAGTTCCAGTTACACTTTTTTATGTGGGCGATAATTGCATGACCAATGTGCTAGTTGTACTACCAGCATGCCGATCGCACCATTCAAACAAACCCCGGCCAAAAACATACTACAAGCAACGACAGCACGCTTGGCAATAATGTCAATCTCACTACTTATGCAGGTGTCAAATAAAAGCTGATGCAAGTTCCAAATGCACCAAAGCCGTGACTGCCCAAGGCACCACTGGTGCAAAGTGTCAAAAGTACCATTCATGCCAGTGGCGGTTGTACCAATGTCACGAAGCGATGGATACTGAATACGAATCATTGTGATTAACAAAGCAATTAAACCCGACACATAAATTGTGTAGTAAGTCATGCTTTTTTGCCATTCATGTTTTTTTAGGCTTACAGTCTATGTTTCAGTGTTGTTTCAGGCAAAGGTACGCTGGTGGAATTACCAAGAGCACATTGTTCAGTGCTTGGGAAACATATCAAAGAATTTGAAAATGGTCAAGGGTTCAGATTCCTTTTGGAGTGCATTGACACTCGTGTTGGAACATATCACACATGGGTGTGATGAGACAGAAACATACACCAAGTGGTTTAACGAACAGTGGATGACCGTGGTAGGCACTGACTCTGCCAAACACTTTATCTCTAAAGTCAAGAGTTGGTTACTCACACACTCATTGGATGTGTCATCATTTGGTGAATCTTCCGATAGCATTAAACAAAGAAGAAATACTTCTAAAGGAGAATATGATATGTTTGAAGTAGTGGACATGAATTGTTTAGAGGATTTATTCCTTGAACTTGTACCGTAATGCTGGACGGATTCTACCATACCTATGAACGACACGTACGGAGATGTCAAGCTGGTCACGCACTACGTTTCACAACATGGATAGATTGCATGATGGGTAAAATAATGACCTGTTTCAAATGACCCACGTCACGACCACACATGTAATGATTTGGGCATGGCATACGTGATACGAGATGCCACCATCCATGCTAGCTGTGTGGACCACACAGACGTCATGGCACAAACACATTGTCCATAACCATGGTGAACCATGGTTATGGACATGGTGATCCATGCCTCACACGTGTGGAGGTACCTTGGCCATGTGTGCTGCATGCGCAGCGAACTAATTGTTGGTGCATCAATTGCAACATCAAAAGGGCAAAGAAGCTTGAAGGATGGAGGATCACACTGGTGTTGTGATATTGAAATAATCTGAAAACATTAGTAGATGTTTTACATCAGAATGGCGCCACCATAAGACCAAACAAAATGGAAGGTGTGCTAGGACACATGAGACGAATGAGTTCTTCGAGTGTTCCCTTAGTGTACCTTGTATTGTGACGAAACGCACTTGCCCCATACACTAGCCCCACGCACTGTTTTTCTTCCTCAAGAGATGTTTCTTTTCCATATAGGACAAAACGGACGGTATGCTTTGAAATATGAGACAAAGAGCCCACTCAGTGTGCTCTTAGTGTACTTTTTGTACGATGCCTAAGCGCACTTGCCACATTCACTAACCCCACGCACTGGGATCCTTCCTAAGAAGAAAATTTGTGGGCATACATGACAAAAGGACACTTCTTTTACACACTATGGAAAGAGTGCAAGGATGGGTGTAAGCTACTCCCTTTCAAGAAAGCACACTAAAGGTATACACTAAAAAATCAGTGTATGAAATGGCCTTAATTCACCATACCTCCATAGCCGTGCCATTGACATCTCCGTGGCTGGATATGTTGCTCCCCGTTTTGCTTCAAGTGGCCTCTCATCCTTCGGACCCGAGCCCACAACTGTTCATAAGGCTCGTGAAGCCACAAATACCTCCCTCTGGGAGATTTCCATGCAGGAGGAATTGGCTGCACTCCATGAGCATGGTGTGTATGAGATGGTGGACATGCCACCTGGTCGTAAGATTTTCTATGCATGTTGGGTCTTCCGGAACAAGTTAAAGCCTGACGATATGATCGATCCCTACAAGGCACAACCCATTGCAAAGGTGCTCTCTCAGATCCCAAGTGTTTTCTTTGACAAGACAGGATGTGCCAGTTGGGCACTACACCAATGCCTGCACTCTCAGATTCACGGAAAATCATGATGAGAGCTAAAAAATATGGATATGAACAAAAATTTATAGCATGGAATTTTGGATGAGGAAACCTAGTGGTGGAACTACCCAGTTTCACCGATGGAACCAGCAAGGTCTTGCGACTGCGCAGGGTCTTGTATGGACTAAAGAAATTATCCCGTTGCTGGAACATGGAGATCGCTGCCACCTTTGGAAGGGGAGGATACTGCTGTGATGTTGTGGATCCATCCACACCTCTTTTTACTATCCTTGTCCATAATGATAATCTTCTAATCGCTTCTCCAAGCCGCTCGGTTGTTGATTCAACAATTTCTCTACAGCATTCAGTCTACAAGATGAAGGATCTTGGTCCTGCCGGAGTCTTGGCATGGAACTTGAGCGTGAACTTCCTAACCGTACACATAATGTGCATCATACAGCTTACATCTGGAGTCTTGGCGAGTGCTTTGCTCCTCTGCTTGTTGCGATTCCCCCTTCATCAACGCCTATGACCCTGCTGGTCAAAGGCTTATGAGAACGTGAGACGTATCAGCTGGAGGAGGCGGTTGATGTTATTGAATTTCTTTGCATCATTAGATCCCTCCTATATCTTGCCACAACAACCAGCACAGACATTGCGTTCGCAGTCAACTACTTGGCACAGTTCTCCTATTCTCCATGCAAGCATCATCTTGAGGATTCCCTTTGTCTTGTGCGTTGTGCTCTCTCCACTGCGTGTGTCAGGGCGTGCAACATAGCACAGTCCTCAATTATCATTCACGGCTACACAGACAGAATTTGGGTGCATGATACAGACACTTGAAGTCGGCCTTCATATTTCAACCTGATTTAGGACACTGCTGTGTTTCCGACTGTGGTAAGCAAGGGTGTATTGCGAGGATTTCCATGGAGGTCGAGTACGTTTCTCTCAGCTCAGGTACGCATGAGAGCGTCTAGCTGTGTCGTCTATTGCAGCAGCTGTGCATCCCTATTTTGTTACATCACTCTGCGTTGCGGCAATCGAAGCACAAAAGGCATTGCTCAAAATCATGGTACTCATCATTCAAGCACTGAACATATCAACACTGAGCACCTCTTTGTGCATGAGTGTACCGCTACTGGTGTCGTGAAAGTTGTCTGGGTGGATACGCGGTCTCAACGGACTGATATGTTGACCAAGGAACTCAGCTCTGGCTTGTTCAAGTTTGTTGTTCATGCTCTTGGTCTGACAGGCACACCCTCAGCGCCTGACTATTCTGTTGGTGTATGGGCTTTGAGTTCTTTGATTTTCATACAGTCTCGTGCAGCGAGAGCTTCCTCGTTTGTACTGGTGGTTCTCCAGCAGTTACATCACTCCTTCTGTGACACGTATGGTGCATTCAATCTGCCTAGTTCACCCAAGCATATTTGATAGAGTTTTCTTGGTGATCGAGACCCGGAAACTTGGTAACTTGTGCCAGCGCTCAGGGAGACCCCATGGAGATTTCCCCTCGTTGTCTCCGACACGTTGTGCACTCTCTCTGTGTTTGATACCTGGGTACACGGTGGTTTGCACCTCGGGAGACTCAGCACTGATTGATCGAGTCTTTGTTAACCTTTTGTCAGATACATGCAGTTTGCATGTAGCTGAGACCTAAGCGCCCGATTACATGTTCCAGTGTCTCGGGAGGCCTAAACTTGCCTAGCTTGGCTAGTAGTGATGCTAGTGTGTTACCGTAGAGTCTGGGTATGTCTGGGATACATTGCACATTTATTTTGTTTTATTTTTTTCAATTTAATCTTTTTTCCTTGAACATGACAACATGACAAATGGTGGGGAGGATGCCAAAGTCCTTCGCGCCACCTCAAGCAAGTCAAAACAGGGTTCTCAGGCAAGGCCCTGTGGCCAGGACCACTACACGGTGGGGAGGATGCCAGTGTCCTTCACGCCACCTCAAGCAAACCAAAACAGGGTTCTCGGGCAAGGCCCTGTGGCCAGGACCACTACACGATGGGGAGGATGCCAGAGTCCTTCGCTCCACCACGAACACACACCCAGGGTTCTCGGGCAAGGCCCTGTGGCCAGGACCGCTACAAGGGAGCAGCGAGGAAAACACCTCCCAGAGCCTATGGGAGCTAGGCTTCCCAGAAGGTCGGCTCTACCCCGCAGAGGGCCGAGAGTGTGAGGAGGGAGTGCACACGTCCCTGGTGCGCGATGGGGGACACATCGCCAGTGAAGGGGGCAGAGGCTCTGGCGTGCGTGGAGATGTAGAGCCGGATGGCCGCGCACTGGGCGCGGATCCCCGCGATGGAGGCACACTGTGCGAGGATGCTCACCGCTCGCTGTGCCCAATGTGCGAGGGTCTCCGCCGAGCACTTCGAGTCCCGCGTGAGAGGCAGATCTTGGCCAGACGGGCCAAGCAGATCCAGAACTCCTCTCCCAGGCCTCCAAGGGTCTCCCAAGCCAGGGGTCGCAGGTGGTGTCCCCGCCGCGGAGCCGCTCTGTATCGCTCGGCCTTCTCCTCCTCAGAAGCCTCGAGTGCTCGTCCCGGCCCTGTGGCCCGGTGTCCCTGTGCGTCCACCGTCGTGACGTCCAACACCCACGTAATGCCTAGGTCGTGGTCCACCAAGGTGAGGTCTGGGCGGAGATACCATCGCCCTCTCGGCAGAGGCAGTACGTCTGTCGGCTCCACGCGGACTGTGAGACGGTGCTCTCGGTACACGTCAGCGAGCTCGTCGCGGATGGCGTTGTGAACACGCCAAATCGCGCCACCCTCCTTCTCACGGCGGGTCACAGCAGCAGGTTCTTGGGGGTGGACCCGTACCTGCTCCAGGTGTGCGAGGGGGAGACCTAGCCACAGCTGCGCATGGAGTCGGAAGTCTGCCGCCGGGAGGAAGGTCTGGTCGTCCTCCCCTGCCGGCGTGGCCTGGAGCCATAGTGCGCTGCCCCGCGTCGCTGTGGCCCAACATCTGCTCTGTGCTCAGCGGCAGCACCCCGTGCTTGGTCCGCAGCGCACTGGACAGGCGCAGTGTCGCAACGCTACTGTCCCTGCCTCCTCCACCCACCGCTCCCGTCGGCTCGAGTACCACACCTCACTCAGCTGCTGGTAGAGGCGTGGAGCTGGTCCCTGCTGCAGGCCGTCGAGAGAGGGGAAGGCGCGGATTCGGGCACATTGCATATTTTCTCGACGGTCGAGATTCAGGCACATTGTTGACTGTTCTGGTTCCTTGAGAGACTCCATTGTGCAGTTTCATAACCACTAGTCCCCAGTACATAAGCTATCCATAGGGCTCATTGTACTCTCTCCTTGTTCATTAATCTACGCATTCCAGACTTAGCCAAATTGTGCCACTGCCATTCTCTCACTCACCACTAGAGCTCACGTGCTGTCGAGCATGGGCATGCACGCCCTAGAACAATATGAGCATGGTATCAGATCACAGGGTGGGCACGTGAGCAAAAACGTAGAAAAATAGGTCTGAAATGCAGCGGAGGTGTGCCGCGTGGCGCCACGCAGCCAAGAGTGTACGGGGGGAGCAAGCATGTCTGTTGTAGCTTTGAGTTGAGTGTTTAGGTTCAGTTTGTTTTTTGTAGGTCATCGGGTGTTGCCCCAGCTGTTATATGGGAAGTAGCAGAGCAACATCCCCGGCAAGAGCAGCTCCCGAGCAAACACAAGGCGGCCTCAAACGACCTTCCTCTTCTTTGAGTGTTGTGAGTGGATGGCCGTCACACTTAGCAGCAGCGAGTAGCATGCAAAGCGTGCCAGTAGCACGCAAGCAACTTGTGCTTGCAGCAGCTAGCAAGCAGGTCCAAGCAGCGTGCAGCAGTAACAGCAGCCTTGTGACCTCAACAGCATGCATTGTGCGCTGTGCGACTGCTGCACCACCACTACGCATCTGCAGCAAGCAGTCCCAATAGCGAGCAGCTGCAGTAGCACAATGCAGCAATCACAGCAGAAGTGTAGTGACGCTAGCTGCGAGCAGTGGCACACATCGTCAGCATGAAACCTAGGCGTGTCACTGCAGCATCGTGCAAGCAGTGGGAGCAGTAGCCATCAAACTGCACAACAGCAACAGCAACAGCACCAATGTAGAAAATGCAGTTTGACAGGAGCATCAGTCTCCACGCTGAGCAGTTTGCATTGCGCGGCTTGCAACGACTACATCAGCAGTAGTAGCATTGCGTGGCACAGCAGCAGCGGCAGTGAAAATTGCAGCAAGCAGCTACCACCTACACATCCATGCAGGATTGGCAACCACGACGGGATAGCAGTAGCAGTGGCATCCATAGCAGCAGACATCGCAGTCCTTGCGTTGCACAACTAACAAGCCTACTGCCACTGACTGCAGCTGTCACGCACGGCCATCACCAGCGCAGTAGCATGACCGCTGAGCAGCAGGTGGGAACCTGCATGGAAGCAGCACGGCTGTTGTTTGTGCTGCCACTGTTGAAGCCAGCTGTCGCCGTCGGCTCATCAGTACCTCGCGTCGAGGCAGCCGGTCATACCCAACCACGAGTCTCGCGTGGGTGCAAAATCATCCACACGATCGTGCGTAGTGGCCACACCTCCCTGTCTTATCCCTCTCATGCCAGACTTGAGTTGGCCACATCACTCTTAAGAGAAAAAAAAAAAAAAAAAAAAAAA
>SZWC01018766.1:27779-44465 GCA_023375785.1 Penium margaritaceum | reverse complement strand
TTAAAAAAAAAAAAAAAAAAAAAAAAACCATCCAGGCCAAAGGGGCAATTGAGAACAACTGGGCACTCAATCAACTATAAGGTAGTTTTGTTCATTTATTTTGCTATTACAAAACCAAAAAAAGCTTTACAAAATGGGGGAGATTCCCTTCTTTTATTTTATTTTCTTTTCACTTTCTTTCAGCACGTTCCCTAGGTCACTACACCAATTGGAGACGGTGCTAGGTCATCACAATATTCTCGAGTATCATACCATATAGGGACAGGGATAGCCATCTCTCACCCTCATCACCTCTCATTGTCCCTCCAGGCACAATGTTGTCTCAGTCAGGGCCAGCTCCTGGCTCTTACCTCACTCGGGTGTTTTTGACCCCGCCTAGTGCTAGCATTCAGCACCGTCACCCTCTTCATCTACGGCCCTCGAACATGCTGAGACCACAGCTGGGACCACTACCACGTGAGTACCCCAGCCATGCTCTCTTGTGGTCAGTCGCTATACCGCCAGGAGACATCCAACGCTCACCCTCATCACCAGTTTGTCTCCGGGCACAGTGATCCTACCACCGGCACCACCACCTCGTGGCATCGCTGGGCAGTCACTCCTGTGGTCAATTTCTGCACCACCAGGAGAGATTGTTCCCTTCGCCCCGCCGTGTCACCAGCCTACCGGCACACTGATCCGGCCTCTGGCATCACCCTCTCCTGGTACCCTTGTCAGCCTCCTCTGTGGTTGGCTTCTACACTGTCCGGAGGCAGCGTTCTGCACGCCTATTTGTGTCATCAGCCTGACGGTCGGTGACCGGACCGCTTCCACCTTTTGGCCAGCCTTCTTCGTGTTCCTTCTAGTCACCACCAAGAGACAACGATCTTTGTGCTCTCCTCATCATCAGCCGCCTTCAGGGGTTGATATGTGTCCAACAGCACCACCTTCTCGCGATGCAGCTCTCCAGCTGCTCCCCTGGCTGGTCTCTACACAGTCGAGACACTGTCTTCTCGATCCTCCCTCCTGTGGTCCTCAGAGGATTGGTCTTCATCTTCCACAACAGGAGCCACCTCTCCATGGATTTGCCTGCCACTTTTTTGGAGATGGACACCATGGTTGGCGCCAGTGTCGGCGGCGCCCTAGTGAGTGGCATCCACCCTAGCTCCAGCCCCGTGCATTTCCTCACACTCCACAGCAGGCGAGCCTACCTGATTTTTTCGTTCCCCTCACAGGCGCCCTGGCCATCCTATACACCGAGCTTTAGATCCTGAGGTAGATAATGCAAAAAATCTACAACCATCTCTTTTCGGACCAGATCGATTCCTACTGTCCACCGTCGTCTTCATCTCCTTCATCTTCTGCTTTATCTTCTGATGAGGTACCTCCTCCAGCTGCACTAGACTCTCCAACTCAGTCGGCGGTCATTCGCTCTATCCTACGCTCCACTGGTGTCATGCCCCGGACGGTTCAGCCACTTTCTACCTCTCACAGTCAGCCTCATGCTCGACGACGTCGTCGACATCCAGTGCGTCATGTTTGTCTCGCCTCTGGCACGTCGTCATCTCCACTGGCTTCTGTCGTTACATCGGTCGAGGGGGGGTGTGTGCATCCATCCAGTTTGGCATCAATTACAACGGTGAGCACCGAGGATAGAGCAGGAGCACCTAGTGTTGCATCAGTTGGAGCAATTCCATTGGCATCGGCAGCATCATCCTCTTTTACATTACCTACATCCATGCTTTTTGCATCATCTATAATTTCAGCTGCATCAGCAACGATAGCTACACTAGCTACACCAGCTGCCCCATCTGCTACATGTGCTGCATCACAGGCATCAGCATCCTCCGCAGCATCTGTAGCATCAACGACATCGGCAGTGTCAGCATCATTTGCAGCCTCTACATCTTCAGCAGCTCCGACAGCATCAGCCTCATCTACACTGCCTACATCCATGCTTTCCACGTCATCTACAGTTCGAGCTGCATCAGTTGTGACAGTTGCATGTTTCATAGATTTTTCTCGGTGAACAAGTCCTGGGGACTTGGTGGTTTGTGCCAGTGCTCCGGGAGACCCCATGGAGATTTCCCGCATATTGTCTCTGACAAGCTGTGCACTCTCTCTGTGGTCGAGACCTCGGTTTTCGGTGGTTTGTACCAGTACCTTTGGAGATCCAGCACTGATTGATCAAGTCTTTGTTGACCTTTTGTCAGACATATGTAGTTTGCGTGTGGCTGAGACCCGGACGCCGGTGTTCGGGAGGTTTAAACTTGCCCAGCTTGGCTAGCGGGTGATGCTAATGTGTCACCGTAGAGTCTGGCCGTGTTCGGGGTATATTAAATATCTTCTCGTCGGTCAAGATCTGACCACACGGTTGACTATTCCGGTGCCTCGGGAGACCTCCATTGTGTAGTTTCATGTTCTCCGACATGTGTATTCCACGTTCGTGCCTTTTGGCGCCACAGGGATGACACGGCGTGCTGTGCTAGCCGCCAATGCTTAGTACATAAGCTCTCCATAGAGACCATTGTACTCTCTCCTTGTTCATTGATCTACTTGTTTTAGACTTCACTAAATTTTGGCGCTGCAATTCTCTCATTCACCACCAGAGCTCATGTGATGTATAGCATGGACCTGCATGCCCTAGAACAATATTTGCATAATCATTCCACTTGTCGTCTCCTTGATGCTCTACGATGTGTTTACTTCTGGTTGTCTTGTGGATGTCATGTTCTCATCTATTGCATGTACCATTGTTCGTTTGCGGGCAAGGGGTATTCATATTGGTATTCAACAGGGTCCTACACGTGTTGCTGCTTCCGTTGCATGATGCTGCTGTTATCGTTTTCGCTATTGCTGAGTACTGCTGCTGCGATTGCCACGAGCTGCTATGATTACTCCTACTGCTGTTGCCTTTGATTTTTCTGCTATTGCTGCTACTGTTTTTGCTACTACTGATGCTACTGATGCTATTGCGGCTGCTGCTACTGTTGTGGCTGCTGGTGCTGCGCTACTGTAGTTGCTGCTACACATTTGTCCAGCTGCCACGCGGTTGCTGCTTCTGCTGCTGCTGCGCGGCTGCTGCTACAGCTGCTACGCCGCTGCTGCTTCTGGTTGTCTTGGGGATGTCATGTTCTCCTCCTCGGTGCTCACCGTTGTAATTGATGCCAAACTGGATGGATGCACACACCCCCCCTCGACCGATGTAATGACAGAAGCCAGTGGAGATGACGACGTGCCAGAGGCGAGACAAACATGACGCACTGGATGTTGACCACGTCATCGAGCATGAGGCTGTCTGTGAGAGGTAGAAAGTGGCTGAACCGTCCGGGGCATGACACCAGTGGAGCGTAGGATAGAGCGAATGACCGCCGACTGAGTTGGAGAGTCTAGTGCAGCTGGAGGAGGTACCTCATCAGAAGATAAAGCGGAAGATAAAGGAGATGAAGACGACGGTGGACAGTAGGAATCGATCTGGTCCGAGAAGAGATGGTTGTAGAGTTGTTGCATCATCTACCTCAGGATCTAAAGCTCGTTGTATAGGATGGCCAGGGCGCCTGTGAGAGGAACGGAAAAATCAGGTAGGCTCGCCTGCTGTGGAGTGTGAGGAAATGCACGGGGCTGGAGCTAGGATGGATGCCACTCACTAGGGCGCCGCCAACACTGGCGCCAACCATGGTGTCCATCTCCACAGAAGTGGCAGGCAAATCCATGGAGAGGTGGCTCCTGTTGTGGAAGACGAAGACCAATCCTCCGAGGACCACAGGAGGGAGGATCGAGAAGACAGTGTCTCACATTTCTTTTAACAAGGTCCTACACATTTTCCTGATTGGTTGGTAGACTGAGTAACAAGACTCACAGAGGTGAGTGCCTAGGTTACTGAAGGAGGGGCCTTTCACCAAATCTTATTCTTGCTGTCAACTTGGTCATTACTCATTTCCAACTGTAGTTCTTGGTGTTCTCTCTCATAGCTGAGCAGCCAACGCTACTCAGGTGCTAAGTCTAGGCGCAGCAGGCCACACACTTCAGTCCAAGTGTGTGAGGTGGCATAAAATAGTCTTGCCCAGACTAGCGCAACATCATTTCAAGCTTTGTATCAGCAACATAGCGTAGCGGATGTAGCAAACTGAGCAGCAGCAGCGGCGTGTACGTGCTAGTCAACGTTGGTGGACCTCCATAGGCGCCAGTGTAGGGAAAATCCTGGCGGATGTTTCCCAACAGAGTAGGCCTCTCCTGGCGGCGCCTTCAAAACTTTCCCAACGCGGGGGAAATGCTGCCGAATTTGATTTTGCGGCATTGACACCACAGTGGTGGTAGTGTTGGCGGTCACGCAGCCAATGCAAAGAGGCACAACGCCGACGGCGGAGCCAACGTATATGGCAACAGCACCGCCAAGAAGCAGGGAAGTGTCCCCACAGCTCCTCCATTTTTTCTCTGCCTCATCCTCTCTGTGCCCGGTGTACCCTTCCTACCCGGCGTACACCTCCTGGCAGGTGCAGCCATGTCAGCAGCTGTGGAATCAGCCCCGCTACATCTGGAAACCAGAGATCCGTGGAAAAAAAACCGGAATCCCACTCCCGCTCGCTTGCCATCTACCATGCGGCAGGAGCAGCATTAGCGAGGGAGCAGCAATAGAAGGAGCATTAGCAGCACTCGCGTAGCAGCTGTAACAGCAGCCGCGCAGCAGCAGCGGAAGAAGCAACCGCATGGCAGCTGGACAAATGTGTAGCAGCAACTACAGTAGCGCAGCACCAGCAGCCACAACAGTAGCAGCAGCCGCAATAGCAGCAGTAGCATCAGTAGTAGCAAAAACAGTAGCAGCAATAGCAGAAAAATCAAAGGCAACAGCAGTAGGAGTAATCGTAGCAGCAGCTCGTGGCAATCGCAGCAGATGTACTCAGCAACAGCGACAACGATAGTAGCAGCATCACGCAACGGAAGCAGCAACAACACTAGCAGCAACGGCAGCAACAGTAGTGGCAGGTGCCGCGAAAGCTGCACAGAAGCTGCGTAGGCTTCTACGCAGCTCTAACGAGCTGCCGGCCTCCAAGCAGGAAAACAAATGGGGTACATTAGTAAATTCTCAAAGGGGGTACCCGAGAACTGGCAGGATATTTTTGAAAAAAACGCCATTTTGCCTCCTTCAAATAACTCGTCCAGAAACGTAGTTACTCATTTTTTGAAAACTTTTTCTGTCACTCAGTAACAAACACAGTACTAGTTGGCAATGTCTGCCACCCGCTACCATGGCCAGACCCGGTACTGCTACTGCCACGTATTCCACCTCTGCTTGCACAACACTGCCAACTGACCCAGTCGCCGATCTTTAGCAGCAGGTTGATGATCTGCGAACACTCTTAGCCACCTTACAGTCCGTCCAGACAGCCGAAGTCTAGCCGCCTTTTCGTGGCGAGCATTATCCCATAGTCTATCGCGGCCCAAACAGTAGCCCAGCAGCACCACCAACAGCAGCAGTAGTCTTTCTTTAGTGTAATAGGGTCTTTAGGCACTACAGACAGTTCTCAACACACACCAAAGGATTTTGAGACACCACCATCCCACATTAAGGTTGGAGATTTTGCGTCTTGGGAGCTATAAATGTTTCCTATGGGCTCAGGGTGAGGGTCTCTGGCCCTACTACACCTTGAAGTACGATTCCTCCATCCCTGAGCAGTTGTTCGATGCAGGCCGTGCAGCTAGGGCCCTTGTCTTTGCCGCACCAGAGAGTGATCGCACTAACCTCAAGCCCTTCATTGGCGATCCTACTGCCGGCACCGACCCTGACCCCCGTAAGGCCTGGATTACCCTCACGCATCCCTATTTTCCTTCTGGCCAGGCCCTCGTCAGTCGCCTTCACCTCAAGATGGGTGGCGGAGAGTCCGTCAACGCCTATTGGCGCCACGCACGGGATCTTCTCCGTCAGCTCGGCAAGGCAGGCCCGCCTCTGCTAGCCGCTCTTCTCACAATCACGAATGGAGCAACTCCCAACTACGCAAAGATCCTCGTCAACTTTGACCTTAAGATCTTGGAGGCCAAGGAATCCCAGGGCACTCTGATTTCCCGGTTTTTTGTTCTTGGTGCTTGGACTGGGAGGAGGCGATTCAAGACACTCGCCTGTAGCATGGAGACACAGAGGCATTAGCGGTAGTCAGCTCTGCCTCTCTTATGCCTTTGTCGACTAGGGCCCCTGGTGCTACCAGAGCCGTGCGTGGTGCTGGCCACAGCAAGGGGGGACGAGGGAAGAAGGGGAAGGGCAAGACCAAACAGCCATCCGACAGTAGCTCCTCCCATAGCAGCTCTCTAGTCTACCACAACTACGGCTAGCCGGGTCATGGCTGGTTCACATGCCCACTACCCACTGATGAGTCTTGCGTTGTCAGTGCCATGCACCGCGAGTGTGAGCGGAACTTTGGTACTGCTGCAGCTACTACCACCTAACTTGTTGGTGCTTCCTCCTCTTCATCAGCATCGGTCTCCTCCACCGGTGCTACAATAGTTATGATTACATCCTCGACTCCATTCATGCCTTTTGTCGGAACTCTTGCTGTATGGACTCCGTATCCGGCGTGGTCACCTCCACTGTCGTAGCTCAGTTGCACCTCAACTCCTCCCTCCGGCATGGCCACGCCGCACTACCTCTAGACTCCCGTGTCCTCTGGTGCCGAGCGCCAGCAGGAGAAGTTCATTGTGCACTGCCTGGCCATCCCCACTTGTCAGCCCAGGAGAGTACGAGTATTATGTCTGCTAGTCGGGAGGTCACAGATAGGTATCAGAATGAGACTGCTCTCCATGGAAATCCCCTTGTGGATGACCGGTGTGTTCCTACTCCCCTCTTGGATGATGTTGCCTGGCTTGATGATTGTCAAACACGCTTCGTGTCTCAGTCTCATGTGCAATGCCTGTTGCCTGCGTCATGTCAGATCGCTCAGTGCAACATTACCGCATCTGTTTGCAATCGTGATGGCACCTGGATCATCGATTCCATTGCTACGTCTTACATGACGTCTTGTCGTCATGCGTTCAGTATGCCTGGCCGGTTGGCGATGTTCATAGTGTTTGAAGTAGGTCCGGTCAGGTACTTCCTTTGTTCGTGGTGTTGGTGTTGTCCGTTTTTGGGGTCCATCTGGCGACGTCTACGTCACTGATGTCTTTTATGTTCCTGGCCTAGACCTCAGCCTTCTTTCCGTCACTTCTCTTGACCGCATGAGCATAGATGTTCTGCACTCTTGTGGCATTGGCATCGTCACTCTTCTTCCGTCTAGTCGTGAGATGTTATGTGCAGAGTCTCGTGATGACTTATGGTACGTCACTCGTTTTTCTTCTGTGTCCTCACCCCTGTCTTTAGATGGGGCTCATGTGTTTGTCACAAGCACTCTATCCCCACACCATACTGACCTCCTTTACCATCGCCTGTGCAACATACACAGCTCTACCATTCAGAGCATGCTTCACACGCAGCCTGCCCTTGGCCTGTTTCCATCAACCTTTCAAAACTGAATGCATCTACTACGTTCAAGGCAAGATTCACAGGTCACATTTTCCTGTCTCCTCTTCCTGCGCCTTCCATCCGCTTCAGCTGGTCCATCCTGACCTTATGGGTCCCTTACCTGTCAAGTCTGTTACGGAGCGTGGTTGTTACGTTTTTACCCTCATTGATGATTACTCTCACTTTTGATGGGTGTTCTGCCTCCGGCAGAAGAGCGATGCAGCAGCTACAATTTGTGATTGGCTCCTAGCCGTAGAGCGCAAGTATGGTATTCCCCTTTGTCGCTTCCGTTCTGATCGAGGTGGTGATTTAATGAGGGAGGCAGATGCTTCACTCAGGCGTCAGACGTCTGCTCCCTACACCCGGAGAACAACTGCACCATGGCTGATGCGGTCCGCACTATTCGCACCAGACACCTATAGTCCCACCGAGTCACCTATGCCTCCATGCACACCAGACACTCCTACCTTACCAGAGTCCCCATCTGAGTCTATTCCTCAAGGTGATGACCATGCATCTGAGTCCGTCTCTTCGGCCACTGACATCACCGACCAGGCGAATGAGTCCACCTCTTTGGCCGCTGATAGTGCCGACCAGGTGACTGAGCCCAGTTCCTCGGCCACGAACTCCGCCACCCGGGTGACGGATGCAGTTACTCTGGTTACTCCCTCATTCAACCAGTCAGGCAATTTTCCTGCTTTGGTCACTGTAGTAGAGCGACCCGTCCTGTCCTTGCCTCCTCGACCCTGGAACATTCACTCCTCTAGTGTTGATCTGACATACTCACACACTTGTGGTGGTCATCTTCGTCCACGCACCCTAGTATCTCCATCAGGTGTGCGTCCTGCCATCGTTCGGCCACCTCCGACCGCTACCCTCTGTCCCACACCCCCAGTGTCCCTGAACCCCCAGTCACACTGTTGTGACTGGGGGTTCAGGGACAAAGGCCTTGGGTCTAACTGCCTTTTTCGTTGTCACAAGCAGACCTTTATCCTGGATCTGCACTGGGTTATGCCCTAATTTCTCATAAGCATCAACTCGCGAGAGTTGATGCTTATGAGAAATGTTGTCTCTGTCTTGTTATCACGTGCACTAGCAGGTCTTGACACCGCTCGTCTGTTGACAGCCAGGCCGTCTCTAGAGACAGCCAATCCACAGGGCCTCCGTGAGGCCAGGACCGCACCTGATGTTGTCCAGTGGGACGCTGCTTGCAAGGAGGAACTGGCTGCTATTGATGAGTATGTTGTGTACGAGCTGGTCCACTTGCCCCCAGGCCGTAAAGCCATTGGATCCAAGTGGGTTTTCCGTCCCAAGTGGAAGCTAGACGGCACACTCGACAAGTACAAAGCCCGGCTAACTGCCAACGGCTTTGCACAGGTACCATGAGTGGAATTTGACCAGATTTTTGTGCCGGTTGGTTGTTTCACCAATACTTGTACGCTCTTCAGCATCGTCACACAGCATGGCTAGGAGCTCCACCAGATGGACGTGAGCAATGCCTTCTTGCATGGCGCTCTGGACGGTGAGGAGCTCTGCATGGTTCAGCCCCCAAGTTTTGAGGATGGCACGAGTCGTGATTGGTAACTACGAAAGGCCCTCTATGGCCTCAAACAGTCGCCCAAATGTTGGAACATTTAGATCAGCCACACCCTCTTGAAGGGTGGCTTGATGCAGAGCACCGCAAATCCAGCTCTCTTCTTCACTCCAGTGGGCACCACCCTTGTCATTGTGCTCGTCTATGTGGACAATCTGCTCATTGCATCCCCTGACCTCGCCGTTGTCCAGCGAGTGAAGGATTTGCTACAGTCCACATACAAGATGAACGATCTTGGACCTACACAAGTGTTTTTGGACATGGAGATTGAGTGCGACCATGCCCACGGCATTGTCCGTGTGCATCAAGCAGCCTACGTGCAGACGTTGGCTGAGCGCTTTGCGGGCCTCTTACCCACCGTGCCAAGTGCATCCACTCCCATCACCCCAGACGGCCAGGTTAAGCTACAAGCTTCTGATGCTCACACACTAGGTGCGAGTGAGGACATGACTGCCTTCCTTCGTGTCATTGGGTTACTCATGTTCTTCGGCACCACCACACGACAAGAAATTTTCTTTACCGTGAACATACTAACTCAGTTCTCTCAATCTCCACACCAGTTACACTTAGATGCAGCATTTCATGTGGTGCAATACGTTGTTGCCACCCCTGTGCATTGACGTTCCGCCACGAGCCGTCTGTAGTCGCTGAGGGCTACACGGGTAGTGACTGGGCTGGAAGCGCAGATGGCAAGAGCCGCACTGGATGGATCTTCCTTGTTGGCAGCACAGCTGTCTCGTGGCGTAGTGGCAAGCAGGGGTGTACTGCACGTAGTAGCGCAGAGGCGGAGTACGTGGCATTGGAATATGGGGCATGCGAGGGTGTGTGGCTCCGTCGTCTGTTGTATGAGTTTTGTCAGCCGGCATCGCCCATCACACTGTATTGTGACAATGAGAGTGCCATCGCCATATCAGACAACGATGGCATTCATCACACACGTACAAAGCACATCAATGTGGATTATCACTACATGCGTACTTTTTTGCGTGAGGGCAGCATCCGCATTGTGTGGGTTGAGACTGCACGACAGCAGGCTGACTTCTTGACCAAGGCCGTCAAGCGTGCATCGTTCAAAAGGGATGTTTGTTTTATTGGTCTACATCCGTGAGTGTATTGTCTTGCATCTGTGATCTCCCTTACCCTTTTCTGCCTCATGTATTCCCTCACTCTTCGTGTGGCTTCTTGGACTATGGGGGCATGAGACTATAGGGGAGCATGGCTTGTGTTGTGCACTGTCGATGTATGACCTCTGCACGTGTATGTACACTGGTGTCCACGGGTCATTGGGGAGTGTTGTGATTTGCGTGTGCACTATCTCACAGACCCGTGTTGTGACCTCTCAGCTTGTGTACATGCTCGTGTAGATGACTCACTTGGTGGACGCTGACGACGGGGGCGCTGAGCGATGGAGGGGACGTCGCACCGTTTTGAGAGACGTGGCTCCCGTCTCCTTGTGTGGAGTTTCCCACATGGCAGTAGTACGCGCCCAGCTCCATCAACAGCAGCCACCGGTACTCATGCCACCGACATTCATGGACGAATGCTCCTTGCAGCATACCTTCTACCTGGGATTAGGCAGCCATAACTCTCATGTGTGACTTTTTTTAGCTTATTCTGACTGCACAACTGCGTTTGTAGCATGCATCTTTTGGTATGGTCTAATAAACAGGAAAAACGGACGACGCCCAGTTTTGCGGTTGTTGGTCCTCTGGCATGGCTCACCGAGAAAACCCCACAGGCCAGAAAATAGTCATTATTGGTTGGTAGACTGGGTAACAAGCCTCACAGAGGTGAGGGCCTAGGTTAGTGTAGGAGGGGTCTCTCACCAAACCTTATTCTTGCTCTCAACTCAGTCATTACTCATTTCCAACTGTAGTTATGGCGCTAACTTTTGAGTTTGGGTGTTCTCTCTCACAGCTGAGCAGCCAACGCTGCTCAGGCGCTAAGTCTGGGTGCAGTACGCCAAACACTTGATTCCAAATGTGTGAGGCTGCATAAAATAGTCTTGCCGAGACTAGCACAGCATCATTTCAAGATGTGCTCACAATGTACAGTTGCATGCACACATACACTTCATGATGTTGTGCATGGATTGTGCATGATCGTCTGGTTTGACATTGTATTTCGATACCTACTGGGGTCATGCTGTTGGAAAATTCCAGCTGCAACTGCTCTTGGTTCAATCCAAGGAGTCTCGCTCAACTTCGGGAGTGGTGGCAAGCTCACCTCGTGAGTGAGGCAAGGATGAGGCTTGCTTCACGCACCTAAATTCCACCAACCTCCACATCTCGTCACTTGCTCCGTCCAAGTGTCAGTTTGTGAGCCAAAAGTATGGCATCCCTTGCATCCTTGCTCCCTCATGCTCTCTCCCTCACTTTTTTCATCATCCAGAGCCAGGAGGTCGAGCTTGACCCCACCCCACAAGTGGCGGTGGGACTCCATAGAGTTTTTGGTGTGGGTGGCCTCATGGACTGGCTATGCCTCACGAAGGCTAGTCTCTCTACCTTGTTGCTTGAAACTGTGCGCGAGGCATGCCTTCAACATTCAGATTCATGGTTGTAGCAATGCTTTCTTGGACTTGAGCTCATCCCTCATTTCATCATTACCCATAACGGCCTCGCAGCTCGTATGGTAGAACAAAATTGTGCCTTTCGCCTCTTGGGCACACAACTAGAGTCATTTGTGACAGGTTCGAACAAATATGTCCAAAGCTGCTCCTATACATCCCGTAGTTCCATGTTTCATCTCATCCACAAACTGACACAAAGAAGACATACTTGCTCACCGTCTTAGCCTTTGTTGCCGCACCATGTACTCGCAAGTCACAACTCGCCTCGTTCCAGCCAAGTCTTTCTGCTACCCCCTTGACATCACCCGCACATGGTGTTAAACTATGCAAGCAGGGCTGCAATACCGCGGTATTCAGTACCGCAGTACTTAAGTACCGCGGTATCAGACTACCACGGTATGAATGACTCGGTATTATGGTTTTCTGGCGGCTCAAACCGATACGGGTACCGCTACCACGGTCCGTACGATATTCGTAAAATACTGTGATGTTTTAAGAGTACAGCGGTACACGGTATACCCTTGTTTGAAGGTCACATTCTACCGCGGTACAAAATCAGTACCACGGATCTCAATGGATAAGTATTGAATCTAATCGGTAAGATCCGTACGATCATGTGAGAGGATTGCGTTTCTTTACATGAAGAAACATGGCGCCTGAGAGAGAAAGTAAATTTCTTGCGAACAATCATCTTTGACAAAGCTTGTAGACAGTAAAACAATCAACAGATTGGAAAAAAAAAAAGTACCCTGTCCTGGAGCAGGTAGACGTGAGAGGAAAGACACATCACACTCATAAATGCTCAAACCCTGTCCAAACGCGATGATCTTATGATCCGAAACACCGTAGTGCCTCTTACGTTCGACTAAAAAAATATTTTCCTTCGACTATTCAAGCACACAATTAATTCTGGTTGTTATGGACGAATCACTCTGGAAATTACGAAATCTTTAATTGTCTACACACAATTTCATGTTCTACATGCAGTCTCCCAGGGAATGCGCGTGGAACGTCAAATACCCACGTTCCGCGCGAAACCCCCCAGGGCCTGTGCGCGGACGTGGCAGAATACAAGCATCGGAACGCCGTCCGATGCATGGAGTCCCTTCCAGACGGCGCGCATGGCCGTCCAGAAAGGGTAGGCGAGCTGCGAAGCAAGCTCGCCTACCTCTGGTCTTTGTTTTTCGAACTTCGAAGACTCGACAACCAAACTTATGGGGATACAGCAAGGAGATTAACAACAATTCGACCAAAACAAAAGACCAAAATAATAGAAGTGGCCTTGGACGAAGCAGGTCCAAAATTACATGGCCATAAAATTTAGTCAAATTTAACTGTCACTTAAATGGGTTCTGAGAAAAAAGCCAAATATAAAAGACAGTATGGTAGCTTCTCACACCCACACCCCATGAACCCCACCTTTGACCTCCGACTTCGACTTGCTCCTTGTGATTGTTGGTTATGATCGTGACACACGCAAGTGCCCTCTTGTCTCTCCACACACACCCATATCATCGCTGCAGGTGATTAAGCTGGACTGAGGCTCTCTGGTGCAAGAGTGTGACACAATATGAGCTGCACATTGGTGGTGCCACCGCCTGACTGCCAAGTGGTGATCACAGCACCAACCTTCTCACGAGTCTCAGTTTAGAGCTGACTCTACTAGCAAAATGGGGGATACATTTGTAGGATTGCATGCCCGTGGCTTGGTTGAATTGTCACACACTTGCATGCACTTAGGGTGGTGAACCGGGTTGCTGATCCTTTGGGGGGCACACGTCCGGTTTGTACCGGCATGTGAGAAACCGCCTGGAGCTCGCTCGCTCCAGGGTCGGGTTCGATCCCCGGGTGGCATCCGGGCCCCACGTCGAGCACCTCGCGCGGGTGGCCCGGTCAACCGGCACATACCACCTGATGTGGAATAGAGGATGAATCGCCATTCATTCAGATAGGCAAAGGCGAGCGACGGCTGATATTTGTATTCGCTCGATCTCAAATAGTCCCAACCAGCGAGGTTTGAGCTTTGCAAAGTCATGTCCTGGGAGATTGATGTTTGCAGAGCTGAGGTTGACTTCATCACCGGCGTTGAACATGTCATTGTTGCGATGTCAGTCGACTGCTCGCTTCATAGCTGATTGAATGTACAGTGTTTCTTTCCAGAAGCTTGCAAAGTCCCGACGGTGAATGTCAACTGCAGGGATGTTACTCTGACTCTGCAATTCAGCCGGTGTGCCGTACACCAGTTTGAAAGGGATTTTACCAGTTGCAATGGAAGTGGCGAAGTTGTATGCGAGTTCGACGGTGGGAAGTTTTCTTGTCCAATTGGTGTCGTGAGGCTCGCACAAGGTGCGGAGGAGTTTTTCGAGCATCTGATTGGTCCACTTGGTTGTCCCGTCGGTCTGAGGATGGAACACCGTGGATAGCTGGATTCGATTGCCGTAACGCGTCATTAGCTCGCACCAAAAACGGATAATGAAGCGGTTGTCTCTGTCGCTGATGATGGTACGTGGCACGTCGTGTCGCCCCACGAGATATTTTAGTGCGTGATGGTCGGTGCAGACGATGCATCCCCGGCATTCCAAGTAACACTACCAAGTTTTGGCCGCGTGCACGACTGTGAGCATGTCTTTCTTGTGGATCACGTAGTTGAGTTCTGGCTCGCGTAGTTTTTGCGACATGTATGTGACCGGTTGTTCACCACCGCAGTTGTCTTAGAGGAGAACAACTCTGATGGCTCAATCGGACGTATCGGTGGCCATGATGTAGTCCACCATTAGATCCGCCAATTGTAAGGCTGGCGCCGAGGTCAAGGTGTTCCTCAAAGAGTTGAATGCTTCTTGTTCAATGTCCTCCCAATTCCGCCCGGTGGTTTTCCGGGTGAGATTGGAGGGAGGCGCTGGCACTCGCGCGTATTCCTTTACGAATCAATAGTAGTAGTTGCAGAAGCCCAAGAATACCTCAACGTCTCAATTATTTGTGCATGTTGGCCAATCATTGACCGCCTCTACCGTTTTTGGGTCCATAGTGATCAGTCCGCCGCCGATGATGTGGCCCAAAAACTCAATTGAACGGCGACCGAAGTTGCATATCAAGAGTTTTCTAAAACGTTTTCTCTTTGTAAAATCTTTAGAACCTTTTAGAGATGTCCATTGTGCTCGTCCGGGATGTGGTTGTACCTCAGGATGTCGTCGAGATACACAAGGACAAAGTCATCAAGGTATGGGCGAAAGATGTTCATCGCGGGGGCATTTGTGAGCCCAAGTGGCATAACCATGAACTTAAAGTGCCCATATCCTGTGCGAAACACTTTCTTCTCGACAAACTTATCGGATACGCAGATCTAACGATTTCTATTGTGTAGGTCGATTTTGCTAAAAATTCGCCCCCCCCGAAGTTGATCATAAAATTCGTCCGCTCGCAGAAGGGGATAGAGTTTTTATGGTGATGTCGTTCAACGCTCGGTAGTCCACGTTTCACATTTCTCTAGTTTTCGTTTTCAAGGAGTATATGTGCTGCGTAGGGTGATGTGGAGGGTCTGATGAACCCCTGACCGACATCTCGTCCACCTACTTCTTGAGTTCGGACGACTTGTGATTGTTCATCCGGTAGGTCCCCATTCACCACTGGTTTGCTGCCTGAATTCTATTCTATCTGATGGTCGATGTTGCGTTACAGTGGTAACTATCACGACAGTTCGTCCTGAAAAACACCTTTAAACTTCTCAATGACCTTCGCAAACTCTTCTGGTACGACTGCAAACATTCCACGTGTCGAGGCTGTTGATGTCGCCTCGGCAGCTGTGACTTTTTCCGCTTCCCCTGCTTACACGTGAACTAGCCACGCTTGGGCTCCGCGCTTCAGGTATTGCTTGGCCACGTCTAGAGACATTGGTTGGCGTTTTGTGGCTGTTGCAACTTCCTTTGTTGCTTCCACCTCTGCTGCTTCCCATAACCGCCGCTACGTTGTGGGTGGCTCGACCAGAGGCAGGTATCACTTTTTGCCATTAATGTTGACGTAAACTGATTCACTGCTATAATCAACCTGCAGATTGTGCCAGTACAGAAAATCTCACTTGAAAATGTTTTCGTGGTTGCTCATTGGGCAAGTCCTCAAGGTCATCATTTCATGCAGGTCTCCGATTTACTGTCGGGTTGGTTCTCAAATTCGACGGATCTGCAGTCTTCCGTTGATGGTTTTAACTTCAAACATGCCCGGTTCATTCTGCAAGCCCAACTTCTGAACCATATTGTTGCTGACGAAGCTATGAGAAGCTCCTCCATCTAGTAGTTTCAATACCGTTCTGCGACTCTTACAATCCCTTGATTTTACCCATAACACTATTGCCAGTTGGTCGTCCTCGTACCCCTCGTCAAACTTCACATTCTCAGGAACCCTCTTTCATTTATGACCAATCACCTGTGAATTGTACACTCATTTTACAGTGTACATGCTATGTGGACATCCTAGGAACATTCATTGAAGTTTCCCTTCAACAGTTGTCTATTTCCTAGAAACAACTATGTTTCGAATATTTCGTTTAATGTAACATAAACAGATGGTGGAAGATTAAGTGACCTAATATGTACCTACTTTCCTACCTTGTCATTTTTGTTCAACCTTTACTTACCTATCACTGTCTAGTTGTCTTTGCGCACCATGAATCGAGTTGTCTGGGCCGCGAGGGTCTTTTTCGATTGATGTCCCGTACCGAATATACACTAGTGTACTCTCGTGAGAGAGTTTTCCGGAAGTCGCGAGACGTAGACTACTGTACGTTTCACGACTTCCACCACATACAGTCTCTCATACACTCACCATAAACAATCTGGAGGGGGGGGGGGATGGAATGAGCAATGTCGACGGATCCGTCTCTCCACCCTCCTCCCCCCAAAAACGGGATAGTGTATGAGGCAAGTGTATGAGGGGGGTTTGAAAAAAAGACACAAGTGTAATCTCGTGAGAGAGTTTCCCGGAAGTCGCGAGACGTACACTAATGTACGTCTCACGACTTCCACCACATACACTCACTCATACACTCACCATATACAATCCGGGGGG
>SZWC01018766.1:15412-27694 GCA_023375785.1 Penium margaritaceum | reverse complement strand
TCAGTCTCCCCCCCCCCCCCAATACGGGAAAGTGTATGAGGCAAGTGTATGAGATGGTGTATGTGGGGGTAACAAAAAAATACACTAATGAACTCTTGTGAGAGAGTTTTCCAGAAGTCACGAGACGTACACTAGTGTACGTCTCGCGACTTCCACCACATACACTCCCTCATACACTTGCCATATGCAATCCGGTTCGTCGGAGGCAAGGTCACTACCAGTGATGATTTCACAAAAATGTCGAGTATGCTTTGTCACGTTGGACTGCTGACATAGACGCTGGAGTCTATAGTGTGCATCAGTCCTCATGTTTAACTTTCCAAAGCAAGCGAGTGTAGCACGCGCAAAGTCGCTTTATGTTTCCGGTATCGTGAGAGAGTCATGCCACGTCGGACTGATCAGCTCGAGAGGTGTTATGCCTGCAGTCGACGATGTGAGAGCAATTGCGTGAGATGTTTATCTAGCCCCGCCGGTCTCCTGCTGTCGTTGGATGACCTTTAAATCAGACCAGCTCAAAGCCGTGCCACGCAAGAGCAAGGCTGTGAGGTCAATCTTCCTTTTGTCGTCGTTGACCCCAGTAGCGGTGAATTACACCTCCAAAATCGTCAGCCACATCCTGACCGTTGGTCCCTTGGAGTTTGCAGGATCGAATGGCTTGGGAATTGCCGGTCAAATCTGGGGTTCCCTCGAGATTTACAAATCTCTCTCGGTGAGCACAACTTCGTCTGCACAAGAGTTTTGAACCTCCTCCACCGCCGCGTTGAGCTGTTGGAGCAGATGGGTGTTGAGGTACTCGAGCCCTGACAAATTCTGGTAGAGGTCCTTATTAATGCGGGCTTGTCGGCCGGTGCCTCCCATTGTGCCAGGTGTCATCCCAATGGGTTGCGGCGGGGGCAAAGGGTTTTCCGAGCCCAAAGGGTCCGTCACCAGATTGGCCGTCGGGTTCATTGGTGCTGCACTACTCACTTCAAAAGTTTCCACTGCCGCCTGGTTCGCTTGGAGAGTGTCATTGTTTGCATGCTCCTGATCTGGCATCGCCGAAGAACTTGCCGAGGATTGCTGCTTGTTGTCAACTGTGCTCGCCTTATTTGTTGTGATCATCGTGAAGTGTCAGATCTTTTAAACGGTGGAGATGCGTCGAGGAATCATGCGATGTTATCACCAGGTAGTTAATGCGTTGGTTGCTGCTGCACTCTGATAACAAGTGTTACGCCGAGCGGAATGTAGGTGGTTCACAGGGATGAGTTGTGGGACAAAAGACGATTCAAGGTTTGGGGAGAAATGGATAATTTCTATTAAGTAGTAAGTGTACTTCAATGACAAGTGTGGAGTGAGTCGCGCACATGTAAACAATGCCTAGAATGAGAATGAGGCATATGTCTTGCCCTCGGCACTTGAGCCGAGCGATGCATGGGAGGTCGCGTCGTGAGTGGTTGCTTCAAGAAGCTCCACCGAGAAGTCGGGAGACTTCAATAATATTGAAGCATTTATTTATAAAAGTCTAGAGCTGTCTAGAAGTCAACCGAACAATATCGAAACATCAACAGAGTTTGTGATACTTCCGTCAACCTTTCTGGAAGGTGGTCGAAGGTTTTAGAAACCTCTGAAATGGAACACCAGGGGTCGGGGCAGTTGACCAGAATGCCCTCAGCCGAATGACGTAAAAATTGTGAAGTCGTTGCGCGGTGGGATATGAATGTAAAAACAGAAATGCCTACTTGTAGAGTTTGGGGACGCGTGTACGTGAGGGACGTAATGGCTGCCGGGTGGACGAAATCGAGCGACGATAGAGATTTTCATTCTCTTGATCTCAAATGGTCCCAAACAGTGATGTTCGAGCTTCACGAAGTCCTATCCTTGGATTTTGATGTTTGCAAAGCTGAGGAGGACGCAATTACCAATGCTTAACACATCATCGTGGCGATGTCGGTCGGCCGCACGCTTCATGGATGCTCGCGTCTTTACGAGGGTCTGCTGTGGTTCCTCCCAGACGTTTGCGAAGTCCCAACGGTGGATGTCGACCACGGAAATGTTACTTGGACTTTGTAATCCAGCCAGTGTGGTGAGAAGTTTGCCGTACACCACTTCAAAAGGAAATTTACCAGTTGCAATTGAAGTTGTGGAGTTTTATGCGAGTTCGGCAGTTGGCAGTTTTACCATCCAATCAGTGTCGTGGGACTCGCATAAAGTGCAAAGAAGTTATTTTAGCATCTGATTGGTCAGCTCGGTTTCCCCATCTGTCTGAGGGTGGAACGTCGTTGATACTGGATACAACTGTCATAGCGTTTCATCAGTTCATGCCAGGAACAGCTAGTGAGCACCGTCTTTGTCGTTGATGATGGTACGTGGCACGTCAAGCAACCACACTATCTGGTTTAGAAACGGCTGCATTGTCCCTTCTGCGGTGACGCTGGTCGTTGTCGGAATGAAGTGTGATATTCTGGAAAATCTGTCCACCACGACAAGGGTAGCGTCACACCCCTCTGTCCATGGTTCCGTCGGAATAGGTAAAGGTTGAAGTGGACTGGGTGGTCGCGTGCGGCGAGATTATTGTCTCTGAAAGGTGTCACACGATTGGCAAAAGACTGCCACGTTGATCTGGATCTTGTCCCACCATCAGTATTTTTCCAGCTTCTTGAGCGTCTTGTCCTCACCAAAGTGTCCACCTGGACCGGTGTCATAGAATTCCTCTATGACACCGGTCCAGGAGGAATTCCTCTAGAATTCCTCCTTCGTTTGGTGGGACGATGACCTGGCGAGTGAATCACCGTCGCCATTAGGGGTCCTCGAACCAAAACATTGTTTTGTTGTACCTACCAAACGCCTCGTAACCCTTCGCGACCAACCTCGCGAGCTACAGGTCTTGTTCAATGAGCAAAGTGCTGATCTTGGATATTGAATCTGGTCACTGAATGAGAGAATCCGCCGGATTAACTTTTCCAAGTCAGTACTCGATGTCGTTGTCAAAGTTGGACTCGAGGAACTCCATCGAGTTTGTCGAAGGTTTAGATTTGGCTGAGTCTTGAGACTCTTCAGTGCGTGATGGTTAGTACGGACGATGCATCACTGGCAAGCCAAGTAGCACCGCCATGTTATAAACACGTACATGACTGTCAGCATTTCTTTCTCGTACACCACGTAGTTGAGTTCTGGCCCACGTATTTTTTGTGACATGTACACAACCGGCTGTTCTCCACCTTTGATGCTTCCCGTAACCGCTGTTACGTTGTGGGTCACTCGACCAGAAACAGGTGTCACTTTCTTCCATTAATGCTGTCGTAGACTGATCCGCTGCTCCAGTCAACTTGCGGATAGTGCCAGTACAGGAAGTCTTACAAGAGGATGATTTTGTCATCGCTCATTGGGCAAGTTCTCCAGACTGTTCTGTTGTGCAGATCTCCAATTTGCAGTCGGAGTCATTTGCAAAGTCGACGGATCTGCAGACATCCTTCAACGGTTCTTCCTTTGAACACTCCTAGTTTGGTTTACAAACCTAGCTCCTGAACCATGTCTTTATTGACGAAACTGTAAGAAGGTCCTCCATCCAGTAGTGCCGGTAGCGTTCTGTGACTTTTAAAACTCCTTGGTTGTACCCATAGTTGTATCACCAGTTGGTTATCCTCATACTCCTCAGTGAGCGATTTAATCTAAGGAACCCTCAGCTGCGGTGGTGAGCCACGCAGATGGGTGATCGGTCGGTGCAAAAATTTCTGACCGGACAGGAGCCTCATCGTTTACTCCTGTCCTTTGCTGTTTCTTGACTCTTCACTCATTTTTTACAACTTCTTCTCCCCTTTTTGGCTTGTTGTTGTCACTTTAAAAAGCCGCACAAGAGATGACACAACCTCCTGCAAGTTTAGCAAAGCCATTGATTGCGTTGATCAACAGCGTCAATCTCCATCGGAGATAAGCTTTCCGTCGAATGGGACTTTCCAGCACCATGATAAGGATTGTGGTTTTGGGGTCATCAGCCATTGGATTCCTATATCTGAGCGCTGTAGTCGGTGCTGTCGATGCGGTCGGTTCCTGAGATCATTCATGGAAGGTCATCCTAGATGCCAAAAATGGTGATTGCTCGCCGAATATCTTGGTAGAGGCCATTGTTGTAGTAGAAACACTGCTCGTCGGGAGCGAGGTCACTGTAGGTGATACTTTTATGGAAACACCAAGTATATTGTGCCACAATAGACTGCTGACATAGTCATTGGAGTCTTTACCATACGTCATACTTCTCGTTTAGCTTCCCATAGGGAGAGAGTGTAGCACGGGCGAAGTCACTCCATGTTTTTGGTGGCATGAGAGAGTCATGCCACGTCGAATTCATGTGGTTGAGAGGTAGTATGCTTGTGGTCGACGATGTGAGAGGGGTCGCGTGAGCTGTTGATCTAGCTTTCCCGGTCTCCTGCTACTGTTGGTTGGACTTTAGATTGGTCCACCAACTCAAAGCCGTGCCACGCAAAAGCGAGGCCGGGAGGTCAATTTTGTTTCATTGTTGACCCCAAAAGAGGTGAAACACACATCCAAACTTGTCAGTCACATCCTGACCGCCAATTCCTTGGAGTTCGTAGGATCAAACGGCTTGAGAAGCGCCAGTCAAATCTGGGATTCCATCGAGAGTTGTAAATCTCTCCCGTGAGTACTGCTTCACAAGCACAAGAGTTTTGAAGCTCCTCCATCACTGCCTTGAGTTGCTCGAGCTGATAGGTTTTGAGGCTCTTGAGTCCCGACAAGTCCTTATACACGTCTTCATTAATTTGTGCTTGTCAGCCGGTGCCTCCCATCGCGCCAGCTGTCAAACCAGTGGGTAACGGCGGGGGCGAGGAGTTTGCCGAGCCCGAGGGGTCCATCACCGGATTGGCCGTCAGTTTGTCTGTGCTGTGCCATTTGCCGTGAAAGTTGCCGCTGCCGTCTGGTTCGTCTGGAGAGCGTTGTTGTCGGCATACTGCTGATCCTCCATTGTCGGAGTCTTTGCCGGTTACTACTGCTCGTAGTCTGGTTCGCTCGCTCCGTTCATCGTTGTTGTTGCAACGTCTGTGAATCCCTGAACATTGGAGATGCGTTGAAAACTCATGCACGGTTGTTGCCTGGTAGTTAATGCATTCCTTGCCCCTCCAGCGCCACTGCACTTTGATACCAAGTGTTACACCGAGCGGAACGTAGGTGGTTCACAGGGATGAGGTACAGAACAACAGACAATTTGAGGATTTGGGACAAATGGATAATTCATATTAAGAATTTGGAGAAGTGTACTTCAATGAAAAGTTTCGAGTGAGTCAAGCACATATAGACAATGCCGAGAATGAGAATGAGGCACATGTCGGATTTTTGGCGTTCGAGCCGAGTGATGCATGCGGGGTCACGCCGTGAGTGGCTACTTTGAGAAGCTCCACCGAGAAGTCGGGTGGTTTCTGTAATATCGGGTTCTTATATATAGAAGTATAGTGGTGTAAAACATTCGACCTAAAAAAATCAAAACATCAATATAGTTTGTGATGATTCTTTCGACCTTTCTGGAAGGTGGTCGAAGTTGTCGAAAACGTATGGAACGGAACACTGGAGGTCGAGGCAATTGGCCATACTGTCCTCGGCTCAACTGCGTAAAAATCCTGAAATCGTCGTGTGATGGGCCATAAATGTAATTTTTGGCACTATTGGGTGTAGAGGAACAATCAAGGATGCTTAACTCTCACTGGTTCACACTACCAATGTTTGGGGCAGCCAATGGACACCAACGGTGAAGAGTGTGGAGCACAAGGATCACGGATAGGAGTGAGCAGAAGACGTCATATTCAGTAAAACTGAATCAAAACACGTCTTTGCTAGTTATCACAATGAGATTACATCATATATTTACAGCCTGTAAACTAAGATTTCTAACGCATCCAAGCACTCCCAAATCGGAGCAGTAGAGCTCCTGCTACGGCTGTCGAAGTAACCCTTGGTGGAGTTTCCCACCTTGCCCTGCACGCTAGACAACGGGAGGCGCTTTGACGATGACTTGTCAGAGCGCCATTCCTCACCCAGAATTCAAGGAGACGTTCACCCTGGTGAAGAAGGTCCCTCTGGTCGCTTCATTCATGGCCCTGGTGCATTTGGAGCTCGTTGGAGACGAAATTGTATCACCGGCGGTGGATTATCTCGCCATCCATGGTGGATACCAGATTCCAACCACCCAACACCCTAATTTCGGGCTAGGCTAACGTTTTGAATACTCACTCAAATTGAGTGATTCAAAGCTCGACCTTACATGGAATTTTCCAAGGAATCCAAATTTAAAGTCATATCAGGTTTTCGACCACCATTAAGTTGTCAAACCAAGGAGTACGATCAACGGCACTCATGGCAAGGGGCACACCATGATAATTGTAATGACAGAAATGCCCACTCATGGAGTTTAGGGACTTGTGTACGTTTGGGACTTAAGTTTAACAGCCTTCAATCAAGGAATCAACGTATCAAAGGTTGTTGTAGGGTTCCCAGCTTTTGTGCATGGTGCCGGAGCCGTGCCATTTAACCATATACTCTGTCTTCTTTTATGCGGTACGAATGTCCGAGGATGTCTCCTGTTACGTACTCCAGATCCCCGTCCACTTGAACAGGAAGTGGAGGCATGACGTCTCTGCCGGGGAAGTTGGTGCTGGGGTCGTGGTAGTGCTTGAGCTTGCTGACATGAGAAACAGGGTGGATTGCCATGCTGTCAGGAAGGCAGAGGCGAGCAACAATGGGGGTTTGCATCCGCTCGATCTCAAACAGTCCCAATCATCAGGGTTTGAGTTTCATAAAGTTTTGTCCCCAGATTTTGATGTTCCCTAAGCTGAGGTGGATGTGATTGCCAACATGTCATTGCTACGATATCGGTCGGTCGCTCGCTTCATAACTTCTTGTGCCTCTGTGAGGGTTTGCCGTGTTTCCTCTCAAATGCTGGAGAAATCCCTACAGTTGATTTCAACTGTGGAAATGTTACTCTAGCTATGCAGTCCTGCCGGTGTGGTGGGATGTTTGCTGTAAACCACATTGAATGGAATTTTTCCTATTCCGGTAGAAGTGGTAGAGTTGTATGCGAGTTCGGCGGTCGGTAGTTTGGCTGTCCAATCAGTGCCGTGCGGCTCGCATAATGTGGGGAGAAGTTGTTCGAGCGTCTCTTTGGTCCGCTCCCTTTGCCCGTTAATTTGAGGATGGAACGCCTTTGACAGTTATATCTGACTGCCGTAACACGTCACCAATTCACGACAGCTAGTGAAGCGAGCGTCTCTGTCGCTAATGATAGTAGTGGCATGCCGTGCAACTGTAGGATCTGGTTCAAGAAGAGCCGTACTGTTCTTTCCGCGGTGACGGTGGTCATTTTCGGGATGAAGTGCGAGATTTTTGAAAATCTGTCCACCACCACGAGGATGGTGTGTAGCCTTTGGGGGTGGCCGGCGACCCCGTCACAAAGTCCATGCTGATGTCGACCCATGAATCCGTCAGAACAGGGAGTGTTGGAGTAGATTGGGCGGCCTTGTGCAACGAGATTTGTTTCCGCTGTCAGGTGTCGCACGACTTGCAGAAATCAGCCACATCGGTCTGCATTTTGTCCCACCAATAGTACTTGCCAGATTTTTGAGCGTCTTGTCCTCACCGAAGTGTGCACGTGGGTCAGTGTCATGGCATTCCTCCAATAGCATTCTCCATAGTTCATGTTTTGGTGGAACAACAACCTGAAAAGTACATCGTCAATAGGGATCATCGAACCAAAATTTGGATTTTTTTGGTCCGCCAAACTGCTTGTAACCTTTCACAAACAACCTCATAAGGTATGGGTCTTGTTCGATGATTGGCGTGTTGATCTCGGCCATAAAATCTGGTCCCCGACTCAGAGCATCCACCGGATTAGTTTTTCCAGTTTGTTCCGCAATAACATAGTCGAAGTTGGACTCAAGGAACTCCATCCATGGATTCTTTTAATGGCTCAGATTTTGTTGAGTCTTGAGGTATTTGAGGGCATGAAAGTCAGTGTGGAAATGCATCATCAGAATTGCAAGTAGCACTGCCATGTTTTGAATATGTGCACGACTGCAAGCATTTCTTTCTCATGCTCCCCGTAGTTGAGTTCCAGCCCGCGTAACTTTCGCGACATGTATGTAACCGGTTGTTATCGACCGCCAGTCTTGGAGGAGAATGGCTTTGATGACCCACTCGGATGTGTCAGTGGCCATGATGTGGTCCACCGTTGGATGTGCCAATGGTAAGGCTGACGCCAAGGTCAGCGCGTTTCTTAGAGAGTTGAATGCTTCTGGTTCGCTGTCCTCCCAATTCCACTCGATGGTATTTCGAGTGATATCAGAGAGAGTCGCTGACACTCAGACGTAGTCCTTTATGAATCGGTGGTAGTAATTGGAGAATCCCAAAAATACTTGGACGTCCCAAATGTTGGTAGGTGTCGGCCAATGGACAACAGCCTCCACCTTTTTCCGATCCATGGTGATCCGTCCGCCGCGGATGATGTGGCCCAAAACTCGATCGAACTGCGACCAAAGTCGCATGTTGAAAGTTCTCTAGAAAATTTTATCTCTTTATGAAATCTTGTGAACTTTTCAGAGGGGTCCATTCTGCTCCTCCGGGGTGCGGCTGTACACCAGGATGTCACCGAGGTATACGTTGATAAAGTTGTCGAGGTACATGTGGAGATATTATTCATCACTGCCATGAATATTATGGGGACATTTGTGAGTTCAAACGGCATGACCGTGAAGTCAAAGAATCCGTATCTGGTGCAGAATGCCGTCTTCTCGACGTCCTTATCCGATACACAGATAGGATGATAGCCGTTGCGTATTTGGGCTCCACGGAGTTGGTAAAAACGTTTTTTTTTCTCACAGAAGAGGCTAGTGGTTCTTGATGGTGAATTTGTTCAACGCTCAATAGTCCACACACATCCGCATCTCACCGATTTTATTTTTTACAAATAGTATAGGTGCTGCATAGCATGACGTGGGAGGGTTTAATGAACCCCTGACCGCGCATCTCGTCCAGCTCATTTCTGAGTTCGGTCAGCTCGTCGTCGCTCACCCAATAGGTCTCTTTCACCATTGGTCTGCTACCCAGCTTCTGGTCTATCTGGTGGTCGATGTTTTGTTGTGGAATTCACCTTTGCGGCAGTTTGTTGGGAAAAACCGCTTTGAATCCCTTAACGAGTGCTGGAAACGTCTCATGTGTCGAGGCCGATGTGGTCGCCTCAGCTGCTGTGACTTCTTCTGTACCCCTGGTATCCACGTGGACTAGCCATGCTTGAGCCTCGAGTTGCAGACACCTCTTGGCCACATCCAAAGATATCGGCTGGCATTTTGTGGCTTTCTCAACTTCCGATGTTGCTTCCACCTCTGTTGCTTCTCGTAACCGTCGCTTCATCGTGGGTCGCTCATCCAGAGGTGGATGTCATTTTCTTCTATTAATGCTGACATAGAACAATCCACTTGTCCACTTGCGGATTGTGCCAATAAAGGAAATTTCGCCCGAGGATTTTTTTGTGGTCTCTCATCGGGTAAGTCCTTCAGACCATTACGTTGTGTAGATCTTTGATATGCAGTATGAGAGGCTTGCAAAGTCGATGTAGTTGCAGTCGTCTATCAATGGTGTTTCCTTCAAATACTCTTGATTCATTCCACAAACCCAGCTTTTGAACCACGTCGTTACTGAAGAAACTGTGAGGAGCTTATCCGTCCAGTAGTGTCAGTACCATGCTACAACTTTTACAACCTCTCGGACGTACTCATTGTAGTGTTGCCGATTGGTCGTCCTCATACCCCTCGTTGAACTATGCAATCTCAGGAATCCTCGTCTGTGGCAATGTGAGCTGCTCAGATGGGTGATCGGTTGGCGCAGATGTTTTCGACCAAATAGAAGTTTTACCATCTACTCCTATCCTTTGCCGTTTCTTGAATCCTCATTTTTTCTCACGGCTTCTCCCCCTGTTGGCCTGTTGTTGTTGCTTTTGGCAGTCACGCAAGATGTAGCCCGGCTTCTCGCAAATCCAGCAGAGCCATTGATCGTGTTGATCGACGTCGTCAATCTCCATAAAAAATGCGGTTTCCGTAGACTGTGAATTCCCTCCACTAGAATAAGAATTGTGGCATTGGGGTCACCAGCTGTTGGTTCCTGCATCCGAGGGTTGTAGTCGGCGCTGTCCATGTGGTGGGCTATGGTGACACATTCGCAAAAGGTCGTCTGAAATGCTAGAAATTGAGATGTCTCGCCAAATATCTCATTTGAGGCTGTTGTAGAAAATCAGAGTTCATCAGGGTCGAGGTCACTGCCGGTGATGATTTTGCATAAACTCCGTGCATACTCCGCAACGTTGGAGTGCTGACGCATGTATTGGAGCCTGTACTGTGCGTCTGATTTATATTTCCGCCTTCTAGAATGAGCGAATGATGAGCGCGCAAAGTCACTCCACGTTTCTGGTGGCACGAGAGAGTCGTGCCACGTCCGATTTACTTGCTCGACAGGTAGTACGCCTACGGTCAACGATGTGAAAGCAGTTATGTGAGCCGTTGATCCAGCTCCGCCGGTCTCCTGCTGCCGTTGGATGGTCTTGAAGTCATGCCACCGAGTCAAAGCCGTGCCATGCAAAAGCAAGAATACAAGGTCAATCTTCTTTTTTCTGTTGTTGACCCCAGCAGCGATGAAGTACACCTCCAAAATCGTCAGCTATATCTTGACCGTTCGTCCGTTTGAGTTCGTAGGATCGAACGGCTCAGGAAGTGCCGGTCGAATTTGGGGTTCACTCAAGAGTCAAAATTTTCTCTCGGTGGGACTGCTTCACGAGTACAGGAATTTTGAAGCTCCTCCATTGCCGCGTTAAGTTGTTGGAGGTGATGGATGTTGAGGCTCTCAAAGCCCAAAAGATTCTGCTACAAGTCCTCATTAATGCGAGCTTGTCGGCCGGTGCCTTCCATCGCGCCAGGTGTCCTCCCGACAAGCAATGGCAGGGGCAAGGAGGTTTTTCCGAGCTCGAGGCATCTGTCACTGGGTTAGTCATCGTTTTGTTGGTACTGTGCCATTTTCTGCAAAAGTTGCCGCTGTCGTCTGGTTCATCTGGAGAGTTTCATTGTTCACGTACTGCTGATCCTCCATCGTCAAAGTCTTTGCCGCTTATTGCTACTTGTAGTTGGGTGCACTCGCTTTGTTTACCCTTGTCATCGCAAAGTCTGTGAACTTCTGAATGGTGGAGATGCGTTGAAGACTCGTATGCGGTTGTCACTAGGTGGTTAATGTGTTGGCTACCCCTCCAATGCCTCTGCACTCTGACACCAAGTGTTATGCCAAGTGGAACGTAGGTGGTTCAGAGGGATGAGGTGCGGAGTAGTAGACTCTTCGAGGATTTGAAACAAAAGGGATAATTGGTATTAGCAGTAGGTGTACTTCTATGACAAGTGTCAAGTGATTCGAGCACATATACAATGAAAAGAATCATAATGAGGCATATGTTGGGTCCTCGGCTCTCAAGCTGAGCGATGCGTGCGAGGTCGTGCCGTGAGTGGGTGCTTTGAGAAGCTCCATTGAGAAGTCGGGGGGCTTCGAGAATATCGAGGCACGATTTCATAGAGTTCCAGCACCGTCAAGAAATTGACCGAATAGTATCAAAACATCAATATAGTTTGTGACACTTCGGTAAAACATTCTAGAAGGTGGTCGAAGTTGTCAGAACATTCAGGAATGGAACACCAGAGGTTGGGGCAGGTGGCCAAAATGCCATTGGCCGATTGGCACAAAAATCCTAAAGTCGATGTGCAGTAAGCCATGAATGTAATGACAGAAATACCCACTCGTAGAGTTTAGGGACCCGTGTACGTCAGGGACGTAACACTCGCAACACCAAGTGTCATTTGCCCCTTCTACACAGACGGGGTTAAGGTTAAGAAAAATGACAATACATTCCTCTTCTTTCTAAAAAAGCAGCATGCCGAGGTCGCATGGCATGCGACATCGACATGATGGTCACTTTTTTTGGCCCAACAATCACAAACCCCGTTATAGAGGAGTTTGTGATTGTTCGGGGGGTGGTTTACAGAGAGTTTTCATGGGGGTTCCAAGACTTTCCATGCGTTGAAACCTGCTGGGTCCCACTACTGCAGGGCCCAGTAGGTGCCCGTGCAAAATAAAAACCCAAAATCCCGGGTGTAATAAGGGGGTGAGCTTGTGTACGGTTTGTATTTAAAAGGGCATAAGGCTGAAAAACAAATGGGGAGTTTTCAACCCCCCGTTCTTGGAGCGGGGATTCCGGCCGACGCCCGTCGGCCGGAA